>JAHWFO010020901.1:593884-607506 GCA_023313115.1 Rhysida immarginata
ATTTCCTCTTTAATTCTTTTGTATCCTATTGGTTCATGTATATGCATAATTTGTACCACTGTTCTGTATATAAAGGCTTGCATGCCTCTTGCTGTATATATCCTTGACAAAGCCGGGAATAAATGGCGAAACTAGTTGGAACTCCTGATGTCCCTCTGTTATACTGTAAGGCCACCACCTGTTTAATCAATAGGAACAGTATTATGATCCACCCTTCTACCGACTTAATTAGTAACTAGTTTCATCTTTATGATCTGTGATCTCCTGAAATATTCTTGACTGAAGCTGGTGGATTTATAGCTATGTTCTTGTTTCTGAAGACAGTACATTTATGGAAAGCATTGACAGAATACAGCTGTTGTTCAAAATTACATTTTACTTAAACACAGAGTGTATCACACCACTTGTGCCAGGCATTTATCTCAGAAGTTGAATGTCCTAAAACTTTGGGGAAAATTTTACATGATAAAGACTATGTGAAGAATGTAATGGCAGCTGTCTCTTTTTTCCAGAAATGCCTGGAAATAAGCGCATGTGGGGTCAGACCAAAAACTTTAAATGGGAAAATGGGTCGAGTAGGGTGTCGTTAGATAGGTCTTGGAAAAAGAAACAATTTTTGTAGGAAAGTTTTATTTCCCAATCAGCTTCCTTCAGGAAATAAACATTTTCACGTCATGTGATTATCTCTGTTGAACTGTTAACGATTCCTGCACATTGTTTCTTGCGATCGTGACAGGTTAACACTGAAAAAGGCCTTTTTCCAACAAAGTAGCCTTTGACATGTTGATGGTGTTAGGAGAATGTCAGCAAAACTATCGTGCTGTATGGAGGTTATATGGTGTATGATGTCCTAATTGTACACATCACTCCAAAAGTTTTTTTCAGCAACTTGCAATTTGTATCAGACACACCGGTCAAATGCAGCCCAATCACACGGATGCTGTGATGAAAAGATGAGAGAGCAACTGATGTTCTGGTTGCCATTCGACAGAATCTGACTGTCTTCACGAGAATAGTTTTCCACCCCTCCCACACTTATTTTCATCAAGTGCTTGGAGAATGTAACTACCAAAGGAGGCTAAATTTTTATCATTTTAGAAACCAGTCACAGAATTTCCATATATCAGTGTCGTGGACAGACGAAGCCACATTTAAAAGCAATGGTGAGATGAATAACCATAATATGTATTATTGGGCCCAGGAAAATTCTGTCTGGCTTCATGAAGTAGATGACCAAAATGTGTGGAATGTGAATACAGGTTTTGGCATTATCAGAGCCACAATATCGGCCGGTATTTCTTACAGATAATCTAAATGGGGCATTTATGTCGACTTTTGGGAAAATGCTGCCTGAATTTCTTGAAAATCTGCCCTTAGCGATGAGGGTTGCATGTGATTTCAGCAGAATTGTTGCCTGGCACATTACTCACGAATCTTTTGTGACATGCGTCTTTTCCGATCGTTATCAGAAACATTGTTCGAAGTGTTTGTAAATTGCTGCAATAGATGGCGCCACAGGAACTATAGACACTCAATCAGAGACATGTCATCTCGATTTTGCATCAAGGAGGGTTTTTTCGTATGGATGTGAGTGGGCACAGAAATAGAGGAGAGTCAGTTGGACTGAAACTGTTGATTCGACAAGGCTGAGCACTTTGGAACGTTCCCCCTCAGGAATTCAGACTATGTCCTTTCTTGCTAATATCTGAATGGTGAGGACCTCGGCTAATATCTGAATGGAGGGGGACCTTGCAATCTTCGATAGACATGAATCTTTCTGATAAGACTATTATTCCATGATATTAGGCTCTCCAGATATTTCACATGATTGACTGATTTTAATTAATTAACTTTGTCTCACTGAACTCATTCAGTGTTCTATTTGTATTTATTATTTTATCTTATTAAGTGAATAAAATGGAGCTCTCTGTTCATTTGATTCATCACTCATTGGGCCCCTTTATTTAGCAATTTATTTATATTTTGATACAGGGACTTATCAAAATATCACACTTCGCACTGTGATAGATTGGTGGGCTGGACTCATTGCATGGGCCTCTCGGTCCACAGATCTCACCTCCCCCCCCCCCCTCCATCCTATTTTTTCTCTGAGGACAGGTAAAAGAAATTGTTTACCAAGAACAGTCGACAACCAGGGAGGACATGCACAAGGCTAACATAGAAAGAGATTCTCTTGGCCTCTGATGACTTCAGAAGGAAACTGTACAAATACCAGGAGCAAAATGGGTGGCACTTTAAACATTTAATGTGATGAACCGTACTTGCCCTGTAAGTCTGTTTTTTTTAATGTTTATTTCCTGAAGGAAGTCAACTGGAAAAAAACGTTTCCTGAAGGAAGTCAACTGAAAAAAAACTGTACAAATGATATTTCTTTATCCAGTACTTATCTAACGACATCCTACTTGATCCACGTTCCCATTTACATTTTTTAGACGGACCTTGGGTGTGTTTAGCCATATCTGGAAAATAGAATAGCCACCATTAAATTCTTCACATGTTCTTTAGTCATGTAACATTTTCCCCCAAAGCTCTAGGACGTTGAACTTCTGAGAAAAAAGCCTGGCATGGATGGTCTGATACACCCTATAGAATGATTTTTAAATATAGAAAAATTTTGTAAAATATTTTTTTTTTCTTCTGAAATGTTAAAACATTCTTTAATACATTATTTCTGGAAAATGTACACTTAATGGAAAAAATTTTCTGGATGCTTCTGCAATATTCTAGTTTGCATTTACACTGGAGAAAACTGAAAAATGAATATGCAGTAGAAGTTATGTCACATTGCTGATTTTACATAGACTGAAGTTACATAAGATCATTAGCATATGAATAAATTTTCAAGATTGTGGAGTAACCCCATTGCCAGTGCAAGAGTATTAGATGTTCTTGTTTCAGGTATATGAAGGAGTCTGTTAGGGCATTATGAAACCAAACACCTACATTTGTTTAGGCCGTTCATTACTGCTACAGATTGTAGCTGATAATTAATATATAAAAAATAAATAAAATAAAATAGATAAATTGAAAATAAAAAGCTGGAGTTTTCGACAAAGGTTATCATTTGTCAGCTTTTTTATTTTCGATTTATCTATTTTATTTTATTTTTTATTTAATAAGTATTAGTTATTGTATTCCCGGATTCTTGTGTCTCGTCCATCTCTTCTAGATCTGTCAATTGCTATGGATTGTGGAATAGAATTGTTTTCCATCTGCCTAGCTAATGGAATTTGAGCAGGTTTGCATAGTGGAATTTGGGAGTCAAAAAGGGAGGCATATGCAGTGCATGGCTGTTGGAGACTGTGGGAAGAAGAAGGATTATACACCTGCAGATGTGATTCAAGAACCAGCAGATGAACTTGAGTATATGCACATTTGAACAGCTGCTCTACCAGCCTGAACAGTTATGTCCATTAAGTTCAGAGCTACAATCACACCACATCTGTCAGCTCGGACCATCCACAATCATTTCCTGGAACCAGGACTACGGTCATGGGTTCCTTTGATGAGAGTGCCACTTACACCATGTCACAGTCAGATTCTTCTCCAATGGCACCAAGAATGGGCTGCTTGGAAGAATGAATGGAGGTCAGTGGTGTTCAGTGATGAAAATCGTTTCTCTATGGGCATGAGTGACTGTTGTGTACGTGCCCATCAAAGACAGGTGAGAGGCTTGTTTTATTTTGTATACACTTTTGATAACTGCTCCACTCCTGGAGTAACACTGTTTGTGGAAGGGATATCAAATTCTGTATGGCATGTCCAGAACATCATCCAGCCCATCCTGATCCATCATTTTTTTGTTGATGGTGGAGATGTGCCGGTCCAGTGAGACAACGCTCATTTGCATATGGCTCGTGTAACTCAACATGTGTACACGCGTTTCAGTAACTTTTCTGGCTAGCTTATTTGTGTACAATCAAGCATGTATGAATGGGAGGACATGTCATCTGTGCCCATCAACCACTTACGACTCTTGCCCAGTTGTATCTATTAACAAGTGGAATGAGCATAGAATGACATTTCTGAAGATGATATTTATTATCTTTATGATCGAATGCATGCCAGGATTCAGGCTAGTTTCACAGCAAGATTGGGTTATGGACATTACTAAAGTTCAGGCATAAAGAAATTGAGTCCCTGTATCTTCAACAAACGATGTTATATGAGGCTGTACTTGCGATCATAGTGTTGTCTCATTCACAGGACTCTGAACACAAAATCTCAGCTATGTGGCATCATCTCTTTTGGGAGTTCATTTTTTATTTGCCATCATTGTATAATGATTTTCAAAGTCAGTTATATATTGCCAGCTGTAAAGTTTATTAATCTTTTGGATTTTCCATTTCTGTTAAGTTTCCATCATTCCTACCATTTCAGAGCAAGAAAGCTACATAATATTTGTTCATATAGCATTAGTTTATTCTGAAAATAAATGAAATAGTCCTTAAATTTTGTACAGATTTCCCTATGCTCAACATAGAATGGGGAAATTAGAAGCATTTGACAGAGAACTCTTTTGTTTGACTGCCATTGACTTCTGTAATCAGGTAACTATAATTGTAGCATAATGTCCATTATGTTTTATATTGTTGAATAAAATCGTAAGAAAACAATTGTAAGATGGCTTTTCAAATACAAGTTTGATTTAAATAGGAATTTAATATAATTTTTGAAAAATTTGAATGTTCTTGTATAAGAAGCCATTTTTATTAGAGAACAACAAATATCCTTAAAAAATGTTTATTATTAATGGATTTTAAAGACAATTGTTGCTATTCAGTGTCCTGTTTCAAATAGTTTTTTAGCAACATAAGACCATAAGTATATGAAATCATTTTCATTTACTATATTAATAGTTGATGGCATTCATTTTTTTCTTTATTTTTTTTTAAGAAACTGTTATCTGTTTATAAGAGGAGTTTCTGGTGAAAAATCGATGATTTTTGATGAAAATTTCAATTTTTGGATTTTTCCATTTTCATACCTTTTCATATGTGAACTTCATGAAATAAATGTTTTTTGGGGATTTTTTTAAGATTTTAATGGTTAAATTAGATTTTTTGAATTAATCGTTACATTATGAAAGAAAGGATCTTTAGTCTTAAACTCTTTTTTCAGTTTCTTTTTTTACCTTGCCAATCCACACAGGAAACTGTATTACACGAAAAGTTATGCATGGAATTGAACATTTTTTTGTGTGTGTCTCGTTTATGTAACATTATTGATCTAAAAGAGAGGTTTTTTTCCAAATTGAGATAAATACGTTATTGAAAAGAAATAATAATATTTGGAATACTTGATTAACGCTAGTGTCAACTTTAGCATGACGCTGTTTAAAAACTACTGTTCATATTTAAAAAAGCTTTCTGTCTTATCCAAGAGCACAGCCTTAAGTCTCATTTGACTCAAAAACGTTTCCAAAAGGTTGGTTACTTCAGCTAGAATGCTTTTTCTTGCAGATGATCATATTTTTTTTTTGGAAACTAATGGGCAGAATTTTAGCTACTATATGTTAAACTCTTTCTTTTTTAATGTTCTATTCAATTAGAAAAAATTATAAATATTTAATTAAAAACCTAGAAAGTGTTTATTGTCACCAGAGACTCCCCTTAAAAAATATTTATTTTTATTACAAATTTTGATATACTGTAAAATATTGTTTTGTGATAATAAAGTAATAATTAAATACTAGAGATATGATCCACTGTTAGGTAATTATATTAAGCTTGAAAAATGAAATGAAAAAATTCTGCAATCTGGAATCGAGCCAGGGACCATGAGCATCCAGCTCATCGCTTTTACCCACTGGGCCGCTGTGTACATTGGTGCACAGCTCTATTCAAGTGTCCTAAAATTGCTAAGTAGTCAAAATGGAAAGCTAAACTAACAGACGAAACCATAAGCTAAGTAGAAGAAACTCTACAAGAGCTTAAACCAAGACCAAGTGGAAGCCTGATGATAGGGCAAGCAACTGGCTTGTAAAATGGACTAGATCTGGAATTCCTTCTTTGTAAAATGGACTTCATTCTTCATCAAATAAAATTGAACCAGTTAGGGATGAACCATCTTCAAATAATATGAAAGAATGCAATATATGCTGCATTAACATCCCTTGTTAATATGAGGGTTGGGGCATAAGTTGTGGCAACTATTTTTTTCCTAAGATCTAAGGGATGGTATCACAAAATGTCATATGTGAATCAAAAAGTAAGTTACACTCTGAAATAGTAAAAACAGATGTAAGTTAAGATCCCATACACACATTCTGACGAAACATGCACCATTTATTTCACTTTTCTACATAATCACCCAACAATTGTAAACATTTGTCTGAACGTGAAATTAACTTTTCCATGCCGCTACAGTAAAAATACGCTCCAGCGTTTTTCAACCATGTCAGCACTGCGTCTTTGATGTCATCATCAGTGCGGAATTGATTTCCTCCCAGGTCACATTTCATTTTCCCAAACAAATAATAGTCACATGGGGCTAAGTCAGGGCTGTATGGTGGATATTGCCACATCTCCCACTTCAACGTTGACAGCAGTTCCTGAGTAACACGAGCTGTGTGCAGTGTGGTATTGTCATCCAGGAGAATGGTCCCCTTACTCAATTTCCTCTGCCATTTTTCCTTATGGGTTTCAGTGCAATTTAAGCCTTTCGCCCATTGAAATATGGATTGTTCCACGAATCTCCAACTTGGAGTGTACAACCAGTTGCTGCGCCCTGAGAACAATACTCTTGCGTATATAGTTGTGCCATGTAATGGCAGTGTGGTTGGGTTTTTTTGCTTATAAAAGCATTGCAGCTTAGTTTTTAAGCATTGTTTTATTAATTCACTATTTTTATAAGCTTTTATTAACTTTGCTGTGTTAGTTTGTTTAGGTCAAATCTTGTAATCAATATTAAACCAACTTTCCGACAAGCTAGGGAGCTGCAATTTGACACACTTATGCAGAATTGATGACAATTTATGATAAAGAAAAAAATTTTCAAATCGGTTCATTGGTTCATGTTCTAATGGTACTAACTCATTACTACGAATTGATTGTTGTAACAATTGGACATTTCGTTATGGCGAGAGGTAAATGTATCTATTGTTTATTGTTGCAAAATTAAGCTGTTTTGTTGCCACTAAATAAAACATTATAAAAGCTTGGTTTGATAAAACCTTTTTCCTCTTATCTTGTTGTTGTCCGATTGCTGTGTGTAGTTTTATAATTCGCAGTGGCTACGTACAGTGCAACCTTGTACGCCTTCCGTTCAATACAAAGGAAGTGGCAAGCTGTACCGCCGTCTGCCGACAGAATCAAAACAGTATTGTATGGATTCCAACATTAGAGGGCGTGTTTTGGCTAGCTGTTGTTATAGCAACCACACAATTGGCATGTCACGGTCGTGTGGATTTCAGATTTTCTTTTTTTCTGCTTTCTGGATGATTAGCCATTGTCGAAAGGAACCATGCCTTAAAGGTAAGCCAGCATTGTTTGAGCGTTCTAGTGTTGGGTTAGGTTAACTGAGGTTAACTTAGGTTTAACCATAAAATGAGATCCCGTAACTTTCTGGCAGCCATTTCTGTGACCACTAAAATATACGGATCATTAGCCTCCTGTAACCGGCCGAGGGAAAACCAACTGCCCCCTGTAAACAAATAGGTTGGGTACGTATATAAATCGACGTCGCCGTGAGCGAAGCGTTAGCGGAGCGATGGCGTCCGCGTACTAGTATTGTAGAAGGGGGAACCAACTGCCCTGTAACCGGCCGAGAGGAAACCAACTGCCCCCTGTAAACAAATAGCTTGGGTACGTATATAAATCGACGTCGCCGTGAGCGACGCGTACTAGTATTGTAGAAGGGGAAACCAACTGCCCCTGTAGCCGGCCGAGGGGAAACCAACTGCCCCCTGTAACCAAATATGTTGGGGGTATGTTTATAATTCGGGGTCGCCGTGAGCGAAGCGTTAGCGTCCACGTACTAGTATTGTAGAAGTGGCGGCTAGTATTACGTCGTGGTCAGATAGTTCAATTTAACCAGATAGGGAAGATGGTAAAGTTTTTCCCAATTAACAATATTCATTCTATCCCATATTAGCCAAGATAAAATTGTTTAAAACGTTGCATTTTTCCACTAAGCGATGGAAATCTGCCATATTGCTTGTTTCGAAATTAGAGAAAGTTTGGAATCTGAAACTGTTGGTAGATGGCGGTATAGCTAGCCACTTCCTTTGTATTGAACGGAAGGCGTACAAGGTTGCACTGTACGTAGCCACTGCCTTTATAATTTACTATTTTTTTTATTTATGCTTGGCCAGATGAGCTGTTCATTGTTGTTGCTCCTCTGAGCCAACAATACTATTGTTGCCTTTCTCCTAGTGTTTGGCATCAGTTTCTGGGAACTGATGTTGAAATTCTCATCAATTTCCAGAAAGGGTAGTCCTCTAGCAGTCTTAATTGTTATAAAGAGCAGTCGATTTTCTGATCATTGTGGGATTTTTTTTCTTTTCGTTTTTCGTTCTGCTAGTAAGCGGACGTGTTGTTTTGGTCGGAACCGCCATATTGTTTTGTGTCGAATGAGAGCTTAATCTGATTTAGATGTGAATCTCTCGTTACTATGGATTTTAAAATAGCATCGTTTAGCGATTGATAAATGATATCCAGGAAATTACGACCAAGATAATTATCGCCCATTATTACTTGCCCAGAGTTTTTGGATTTCTTACTGGTGAGATCTTTCCTATGTTCTTTCTCGGATCATGAACGTCGGTGACATCATGAATGATCACAGCTGGTGTATTTTTTGTCGCAACAGTTTTGTGCTGTGTTATTTGTGCGGGTGATGTTCATTTTACTATTCTGAATGCTTAGCTGCGACAAATGGTGATCGTAGATTCAAAAGTTTCCCATGTTCATAGATTCGAACTCGGTGGAGCATGTTTATTAGCGGCAGACATGTCTGTGGAACTTAATAGAAGACTCCATGGGTGTATGAATAAATTTCCTATAATAAGAAATGTTTTATTATTTGTACTCTTTGAGTAGATGCGGGTAGCAGTAATGTAGTTAAGAGTAGTTTGCCTTTATTTGTGAAGCGGAGCATTTTCTTGTTCATGCCGGATCGAGCACAGAAGATGTGCAAATGGGATAGGATTACACCGGTTGCTGGTGGTAAATAGAGTTACTGAGCGTGGCATTACTTTTCCTAGTGGCAGCAGGCAGTGCTACCGTCCCATCCGTTCCACCGCAAGTAGTCACAGCAATCGTTGTATGAGAGCAGTTGCTCAGGGAGCAACGTTTACAATTCAGAGGTTACAGAGCCCCTCCTCTGTGGTTATAAAAGGGGCACACGATGCTTTCTAGCATTGGTTTGTGTAGAATATAGTTGTGACGGCGTTGTTGGTGCATGGGTGTGGAGCACCCTGATGTGAGGCAACTGTGCCGATTACTATTATGCCCCTGTAACTCACGGTATGAATAAAAATGCAGCCAGCGCATTAAAAGAAGTGCAGGGCTCCCACTGTGTCACTTTTTCAACTAAAAGTCACTTTTTTAGGCCTTGGTCACTTTTGGTCACTTTTTTAAAAAAAACTGTCACTAAAGTCACTTTTTATAGCTTTTTTGAAGGAAATATGTTTCCTGTTTGTGAGATATATATGAATTTAATTGAATGTTTCTATATTTCTTTATTCAATGTAACAGATTTTCTTTCTATGTAAATCCCTGGAAAACTGTTTTGAGAAAACTTACCGTCAATGTAAATTATCATCAATTTCAGTCTAAAAACGGCCGTCATTATGCAAAAAAAAGCACAAAATACCTATTTTTCGGTCTAAAAAAACTCGATGAAAAATGCGCGTATCGTCGCCATTTTTTTTTTTATTTGAAAGAGAGGCCCGTCCTCTACAAGGTTGTTTTTTTTTTTGTGGGTCAATCAAATATGTCGTTGTTAATAGCATGCTTTTATTATGATAAAAGAATTGTCTAACTACGAAGTTATAAGTATCTCGAGCAACGATTGGTTTACCCCGATCACTTGATGATGACCGGGCTCCTGATTGGCTAACAGCTCTACAGTGGCAATGGCGGACGTGAGCGGAGCAATGCCAGCCAAATCTTTTAATTCATACACGTTAATTTTGTTCCATTTGAAGAATATTATTTAATATGGAAAAATGTAATTTCCAAGCAGATTGGCTGAACAAAAGAGATTCCTCTGGCTATGTAATATCTTTCTGGCTAAAAAAGGAATCTAATACAACTGGTTTCTGTCTGATTTGTATCAGAACATTAACGTAGCTGCTAAAGGATTTCAGTCAATTATACAGCTTTATGAAATATCAAAACATATCGAAAATGCTCATTTAAAAATAAGTGATTCACAATTACATTTGAAACCTGCGCTGTCATCGGTTGGAAGCAGTGATTTAAATCCGGAAATTAGTGCTGATAAAAATGAAAGTACTACAATGAAAACTGTTCAATTGTTTTCTTCTAGAGACGCTACCACAAAAGCAGAATTAATTTGGGCAATGTAGAATGTTTGCTGCAATATGTCAGCCTCTTCATGTGAGGGAATTGTGGATACTTTCAAAGCTATGTTTCTGGGAAGTATTTCAGAAGGAATGTCTTTAGGAGCTACAAAATTAAGTTATCTGATTACTGAAGCACTTCGTCCGTATTTCAAGAAAATCATGCTGGATGAAGCACAAACTGCATTTTATACACTGATTTTTGATGAAACTACAAATTGTGAAGGAGCAAAGGAATTGCAAATGATGATAAGGTACTGGTCTGAGAAATCTAAAGATGTAGTAGTACAGCATTACAAACCATTTTTATTGGCCACGATACTGCTGAAAATTTAAAGAATAGATTATTACACTGTTTAGATAATGCTCAGTTACCACTTGATGGGTTATTAATGCTTTCAAGTGATGGCCCAAATGTTAACAGTAAAGTATGGCACTTATTTGATGAAGAACTTATAGTGCTTCGGTTTTAAGAAAAATACTGGACTTATTGATTTGGGATTTTGTAACATATATTCTTTACATTATGCATTCTTAAAAGGATTACAAGAACTTGGAAAAGATGGTTCTAAATTAGTATTATCCATTTACCATTATTTCCATGGTTGGCATCACGACTTGAAGATTATTCAAATATTCAAACTAAAAAAGCTTCCAAAGCATCATTTTATAAAACATGTTCCTAATCGTTGGTTGACGTTATTAGATTCTTCCAAAAGAGTATTAGAACAGTACTGTGCTTTAGTGAAATATTTTTTAGATTACATTCCAAAGAAAAATACAAGTATGACGAACAACAAAAAATATACTTTTATAGCAGTCCAGATTACATTCTGGAAAGTCAGGGAAATGAAACGTGGTCAGGGAAAGTCAGGGAAGAAGGGCTATTTTCATGCATTTGTCAGGGAAATGACTCTTCCTGGGAAAAGTCAGAGAAATAGATTTTACTGGAGACATTAAGTTATTTGCCGAATAACTGATTAATCCTATTGATGTTTCCAGTTACGGACCAGAAGGCAAAAATTCTTGAACAAGCCTCTTAATACTGATACTAATATTAATTTTATATAATGTGACAACTAATAATAATAATAATAATAATAATAATAATAATAATAATAAAATTGTGTCTGAAAAGCTGTTGTAGAGACATGTTTTTTAAAAAAAAAATCCGATTTGGTCAGGAAAATGAGACCAAAAATGATAGTCAGGGAAATGAGATACAGATTTTTTGTGGGAACCCTGCAGTCTTTACGTTGGTCAAACAACAAAAGCAGAATTACACTTTATTATATCTGTAGCCTTCTTATTTTGCGAACACATCAATATTTTGCAAAGTCAGGAATCTGCTATCCATATATTATATGATAATCTGGAAAGCTTGCTGTTTACATTGATTGGTCGTTTTATGAATCCCAAAGCAGCTTCACTGATTAAGAATTTTAACAGTGACGTGTTTGTTAATGAAAACTTTTTGCCATTAGTTTGTGGTGATGAAGTAATGATGGAATTGAAGAATGTTTCTACCAAAGACAGAGTAGTTTTTTTAAACAAAGCTCGAAAGCACTAAATTGCAATTTGCAGATATTTAATTGAAAAAACACTAATTTCTCAAAACACATCATCTCATTTTATTAAATATTTTCGTTGTTTGCAGCCTCAGGAACGAACAAGTTTAAGAAGTTGCAGTTTTATCTTAAAAATTGTTCGTGTCTTGCCATTTAATATACCAACAGAAATTGTTCAAGATGAATGGAAACTTTTACAGATAGAGAGTAATATAACCACAACAGATGATGATGGAAATATACTTAAAATTAACAATTACTGGAATAGGATTTTTCTATTAAAAAATTGTTTGGGACATTTTAAATATCCGAATATTACCAAAGGGATAAAGGCCTGTTTATCATTATCACATGGCAATGCAGATGTTGAGCGAGAATTTTCTCGATCCGCAAGAGTTTTAACTGATGATAAAGCATCCATGTCAGTTAAAATGTTGAATGCTCGTTTAACGGTAGCTGATGGTTTAAAAAAATTCAATAACAAACCCGAATTTGTTCTTATTACAAAGGTACTTATAGCAATGGCTCATAATGCTCACAAATGCTACACAAAATATTTGGAAGATGAAAAACAGAAAAAAGAAATTGCAAAGAGAAAATAAGAAGAAGAAGAAAAGAGATGTATTGAAGAAATGACACAAATGAATGAATTGGAACATTCAAAGAAAAACCTCCAGATTCTAGAAGATAATTTGTTGAAATCAAAGAAAAGTCAGTATGAGAAAAGAATAATTTCAGATAAATTATTTGAAGAGGCAAATGAAAAATTGAAAACTGCATTAAAAGCAAAAGATTTTGTAGCAGTTGAAATTGCTCAGTCAATCCTTGAAAGTGCTAAAGCAAAGAGATGAAGAAAGAGACAAAAATTGAAAAAAATATTAAAAAAAGACAAGCAAATATCCTGACCAACTATTTTTCAAAAAAACAAAAAAACTGTATAATAAACATTATCTTTTTTTATTGATCTAAGGAGTTTAAATGATTAATTTAAATTTTAATGAGTTCAGTCTCCTTATAATGGGGAAATCGTGAATTAATAAAAACAAAAAAATAAGTAATAAATAAAGTCACCAATCTTGAAGAAACTTGTGAGATGGAAAAAAACTCAAAGGATGTAATCTATTGAAGATGTGTTGATAGTAGAAATAAAACCAGTCTATTGAGGATGTAGATGAAGTCTTGTGCAGATAATGTTGATAGGGGAAAACGATAATCTTGAAGTACAGATGAAATTTTGAAGAGGGTGATCAAAATATTTGGGATAAAATTTATATAAAAAAACGTTTTCGAGAATTTTTCTCATCATCAGATGGATTAAATATTTTTGAATGTTGAAAACAGTTGAAATAAGAATTTAACAATTGATATAAAGGTGATGGAATTAAGTTGGTTGTAATTGTTGGTTATGATTGTTGGCTATTGTATATTAGGGTGATTGTTGTTTAAAAGTAGTGTCCATTTATTGTTTATCTCTATTGATGGTTTGGCTAAATTTTTGTTATTTG
>JAHWFO010020901.1:607906-636355 GCA_023313115.1 Rhysida immarginata
TATAAGTGGGCAATCAAAATAGTAAACAATATATAGCTAAAATATCGGCAATGAAGATCAAGCTAAGCTAAAACATCAGAAGGAAGAGGGAATGGAAGCAGAATCGCCGGGAAATGACGACTCGCTTCTGATAAGCATAATGATGGATTTGGAAACGGAAGAAGAAAAAAGAAGCAAACACGATAAAGGCGGAAGACAATTGGAAAAAAGAACACGGAGCAGATCCCGTTCTCGTCATGGATCTAAGTTAATCAGAACAAATAGCCAGCCAGAGGTTAACTCTGCGAATATGAGCTCCAAGAAAATACTAGCGAATACCAGACAAAAAGTTCAAAATAAAAAAGGGAAGTCACATTCTGCTACTGCCTTAGAAAAAAATAAATTGGAGACCTGTTCATTAATGGGGACTCCAGCCAAATCTAACCAAGAAGATATGGGTAAAAATTATCAACTAAATATTATGAAAATACTAAAAACGGCAGCCAAACCTTGGTTGCTTTTGGATATTTCGCCCACTGAAGATGGCAAAAACCAAAATAAGAACAAAAACGAAGAGGAGATTACGGTTGGTTTAGTCAGAAGAATTATCAGCTCCCTTATTGGTATTACCCCTCGTATAAGTAAGCTCCAATCGGGGAAGTTTCTCATAAAATTCAATTCTATCCAGCATGCTGAAAGATGCATCAGATTTGTTGACATAGGTTCGTATATATTAAAGTTTGAAGTCCCAAAATTTTTGTCCACCTCTGTAGGTTTTGTATATGGCATCAGATCTGACGTTACAGCGGATGAATTACAATCACAAGCTGACTATGGAAATGACATCTCAGGTATTAAAAAGTTCCCAGCGCCATATGATGGAGCAAAATATGGGAAGATACTGATTTACTTCACGATCCCAACCCCCCCCCCTGATAAAATTAGATTTGAGAATCAAATATTCTCTGTATATCGTCCCCCTCCTCGTCCTATGCAATGCACCAATTGCCATCTATTTGGTCACACAAAAGTAAGGTGCACCAACAAAGCCACCTGCTCAAAATGCAACCAAGTGACACATGTTAGGAATGATTGCAAGGCACAACAATTTGTTTGTGCAAATTGTACTGGTAATCATTCTCCATATTATAAAGGCTGTCCGCGCTTCCGCTATGAAGCGCAAATTAGAGCAAAAATGGTAACCTTATTCATATCTTACTATGAAGCTAAGAAGATAGTTGATATGGAACTGGGGGATCAGAGTCCTGTACGGAAGACTTACTCTTCCACAGTAAGAAACCGATGCCTGTTTGACACGAATAATGATAAAGGTGGCTTAAATGCAACTCCTTCATCTAGCAAGATTACCGCAGCTGAAGCAGATAAAAACGATGATATGATTACGAACTTCACATGTACAACATGTGGAAGAGATGAGAACACAAATCCGACATCGCCTCAAGTTGACCCCTCTCCGCGATCACCAATATTTGCAAACTATCAAGCCATACCAGAAGAAAATATGGATATGGATTTCTCTGATGTTAAGTGGTCGCAATTATCCCCGTTTACCATGGAACAGACTATCGCTAGAAGCTCCCTTAATAATGATACTAAGGATACATCACCGGCTAAGCTAGAGCAGGTTAATAATTCTAATAATACAGACAATTCAAGTAAAGACTTTATGTTCAGCAATTGGGTTAAGACTTTTATCTCAACGTTAATGGGATATTCCGATAAACTAAATGATCCAAAGGGTATTGAAGCGGCAATTAAGATTAGGAAAGGACACTTCCCGAATACATTATCTTGGACTGTTGATTTGGAAAATTGGTGGCAAGAAATGAACAACCCCCTTCCTGATTATGACTCATCAAAACAACCAGATGGATATCATTCACTGGAATGCTAGAGGCATTATGGCCAATTGGGAGACGTGGAGATTTATGCCACGCAATAAATATATTCCTCTAAGACCGCCCTGGTGGAACCGGATGTGCGAAGAAGCTGTTTGGACGAGAAACAAAGCGAATAGGGTATTTAAACGCTGCAGATGCGATTACTGCTGGATTCAACTTAAAAAAGAAAAGGCAAGTTGTAAGAAACTGTTGAAAAAAACGAGACGAAAATATTGGAAAGATTTAATTACAGATAACAAGCAAAATATATGGAAAATCTTAAAAGTCTTCCAAAACAGGCCAGTAAAAACTCCCCCAATAATAAAAGACCGAGAGGGAAGTCCCCTCAGCCCAGCTGAATCAGCAGCCTGTATCCTAAAAGCGGCTATTCTTCCTCCATTGTTAGACCACCAGAATTGGCCTATCCCCTTCCCTGCGAACTACAGAAGTATGGACTCTCTAACTGAGTGGGAACTGCCATTCACAAACGCTGATCTGGATAATGCGATAATTGCCAAAAACTGTGCGTCGGGCCCAGACGGAATAATAAATAATACTATCAGACTGCTTAGCACCTTTCAAAGGAATATTCTGCTAAAGCATTTTAATAAGTCGTGGACTACGGGTATCATTCCTAAAGAATGGAAAAAATCACGCATACTACCAATTCTCAAACCTGGGAAACCGCCCTCGGACCCTACTAGCTATAGACCTTTAACCTTTTCCCAGCGGAGGTGGCCTAATCAGGCCACTTGTAGCCATGTCAATTCCATATAACACATTACAAAATTTAAATGCATATAACTGAAATTCTATTACAGATAAATTGCTAATTTTTTTTTTATTTTTTTTCAGATGCACATTACTACTAGTATATCCCTTAAAATTTTAAAATTAAATGAGAAAATATAATAAAAAATGATTTTCCACAGGTGTTGTCAAAGGAGGGGGGGAGGGCTGAAATCATGACTATAAAAAATGCTTATAAGAAATTTTCTATTATCGATAAAAACTTCAAACTGCTTTTGTTGAATTCTTGAAAGCTTTATAATTAACTGCCAATAAATTATATACCCCAAATTTATTTATAATCAATAATATTCGAAATTTTAGAAAGCTTGTGTATGGAGAAACTTAGCAATATCTAAAATTACGAATTTATTAAAAAATTCCAGGGCACATTTAAACCATTTAATGATTGAATTATATTAAAATGATACCTTTTATTTATGTTTTAATTTTTTTTTTTCGTAAATTACATTTTATTCATAAGTTATTTCAAAAAAATTAAAACCATTGCAATCAGGATCGTTTCTTGATGACATCATTTGAGATTGATCACTTCTCAGAATATGAGGAAGTTAGATAAGGCCACATCTATGCTTTATCAAAGAAAGAGATTAAAATCCTATTATGTGATTTTCTGGCTATTGTCAGGCAGGTGTGACCCATTTAACAACAAATTACGTAGGTATTTGAAAAAAAAAAGTAAAAATATTCTACATTCAGTTATATAAAAAATCGTTAAAAAAAAACAAATAAAGATATTAAAAAAATTTTTTTTGCTTTATTTAGATAAGATTTCTCCCTAAATTTTGGTTATTTTCAAATACGAAATTATAACATTTGTAATTTTTTAAAAAAGGATTAAAACCAAGTTTTTCAAATAGAAAATTTTATTATACAGTTTAATGTATTGTTTAAAAAAAACTCATTACTTTTAATCAATCAAAAAAATTACTAATCAAAAGCAATTATAGTCAAGATCACAAATTTAAAATTTTAAAGCAGTATATCAGTTATTGAATTTTTTAAAAAATATTTTCTATCCCCCTGTAAGAAGAATCATTTTCTCAAGAAAATAGCTGGCTGGGAAAAGGTTAACACTTTCATCAAATGTTATTAAAATAATAGAAAGACTGAATAGCATTAAATTGCAGCATTTTTTGGAATTTAACAATCTATTCCCAAACTATTTAATGGGATTCCGGAAGGGCGCAGCCACATCTACTCGATTATCAACCTAGTTGATGATGTTCACGCCGCATGGGATAGAGGGGAATTCATGGGAATTATTTTCCTGGATATATCTAAAGCCTTTGATGCGGTGGACCATGAAACACTGATTATGAAAATGATAAATCAAAAGATCCCTAGAAGAATTATAATGTGGATATCGGCTTTCCTAAAATTTAGAGATGTAGGAATGCTCTATCCAGGAGGTGAAATTTGGTTAAAACAATCAAGAGGGCTCCTGCAAGGATCGGTACTTAGTCCGATATTATTCAACATCTTTATTTCAGATATTTTTAAGGACTTGGATTCTAACTACCAGAAAAATATTTTTGCAGATGATATAGCATTATGGTGGTCGGATACGTCAGTGGCCAAAATTAGAGAAAAGCTTCAAGCAGCTTGTGATACGCTGACGAAGTGGGGGAATGATAATCATATGGTATTCTCTGCGGATAAGTCCGTGGTGATGGTTTTTACAAAAAGGGGGGTCTCCCCAATAGTTAATATTTATCTGAACAATACTCGTCTGCCAATAAGAAGATTCCTTAAATTCCTTGGTGTTCTACTGGATGATCACCTAAATTGGAGGCAGCAGCTAGCCCATCAAAGAGAACAACTAAAAAAAGGTCTAGCTAGAATAAATCTGATCGTTAAAACTAAATGGGAACCGAGATGGTCTGGAACTTCCATTCTCCTGAAATCGCTTCTACATACTCAAGACTGTTTGGCACCTATTCTTCTTATGATATCAGCGGCAGCCATGAAGCCAAACTTAGTGTTGGAAAGGAAAGTTATTCGTCTGGGACTAAGTGCGCCATTATCAACACCAATCCCTGTTTTGTATGTGGAAGCGGGAATGCCTCCTCCCCAGATGAGATGGGAAAGTAAATCTGTTGACTTAATTTACCAATATATATACAGGCGTCTGAAAAATACTCAGACCAACTACTATTGGCGGAGAATGTTAAAAATTGTATTAAATCTTGGAAGCTAAAGCATCTATTAAAAAAACTACTGAGGAAAAATAAATATCAAGATTTGAGACTTTGTCAAGTAAATTTATTAAGGCAGCTATGGAGAATGAGTGATATTGAGGATATGATTATGATTCCCCAAGACATCAGCCCTAAATTACCTGCTAGCCTTATCAGAATGGAGGTGCGGGAAATGTTCTTCGAGCAATATCAAGATTATACAAAAATTTATACGGACGGCTCTTTTGATAATAAAAATCACACTGGTGGTATCGGAATATATTCGAAGCTGCAAATTATGTTTTCTGAAAAAATAAAGCCTACCTACATGCGTTTCATATGGAATTATTGGCCATACATAAGGCCTTAGAATTAATTAGCAGACGACAGCCTGGCAAATTTTTAATTATTTCGGATTCCAAATGCGCACTTTTAGCAATAAAGTCAGCTATTAGAAAAAACAGATGGTTTTTTAAAGATCTATTAGGCTATATTATCTTTTACCTTAAAGAATTGATGGACTTATGTTTCCTAATTAAATTGTTTTGGATTCCGGGACACAAGCAAATAGAAGGTAATGAAGTAGCTGACAATCTAGCCAAGTGGGCTCGGTGTTCGAATAGACGCGCCAAGGAACCTAGATACGACTCCAAGATGCTAAAGATATTCCTTAGTAACGAAACATACCATCATTGGAATGCAGAATGGACCAATGAGACGCGTGGTGACCAATGAGAAGCTACTACCTTTGATAAACAGGAATAATATAAAAAGAGCAACGCTCAAGTGCTTAACCTTTGTGCAAAAAAAGTCCTTACTAAGATTAAGAAGTGGCCATGTTCCTTTCAATGCCTTCTTATATAAACTAAAGTTGAGCAACACGGAAAAATGCAACTGCGGCAATATAGAGACAGTGGAGCATGCGATATTGTGGTGCCCCCTACATAATGATTCTCGTGTCTTACTTGTTAGTGCGTTAAAAAATAGAAATATGGCGTTAACGCTGCCAAACATATTAATAACATCGCACATGAATACCCAATCTCAACGCTATGTGGTTGGACAGTTAATGAAATTTTTGGAGAACTCAAACCTATTAGCGCGAGTGATAGGCCCTTTCAAACAATCTAGTGTGTGAAAGACCATTAATATACTCTCCCTGAGGATTATAAGACTCTAATGGCGGAACCAGTCAGTCTCCGCTTAACAGGAGATGCGGACTGATACAAAAGAAAGAAAGAAAGAAAGAAAGATTAAAAGAGGCGACGTAGAGTTGAAGGACTTACTTCCTTAGAATATGGGGCCGGCCAGGTGGCCGAGAGGGCTAGGGCGTAGGCTTTCTAGTTCTCGAGTCCGCCTGGCCGTGGGTTCGAATCCCGCCTTGGGCATGGGATGTTTGTGTTTGTCCGGGGCTGCGTACAGATACAACTTGTGTAAAAGGAGCAAAATGACCTTAGTAGTCGACGCCTAAATTTCTAGAAGCCCCCCCGCCCCTTAGACTATGGTTGTAATTCTGCAGATCCGTTAAATATGAATTGTAGAAATATCCGGTAGGTGGCAGGAAAGTAGAGACAAGCAAACAACGACACAGCAGCAGTTTAAAGATGGCTGCCCCACTTCACACATGCACATGTTTGTCATAGTGGCAAGTTTACAAATGGAGTGTGAAGTTCACAAATCGTGTGACAGCAGTATCAGATGCCCTTCACTCGGGTCAGGCACAACGAGTTGTGGTGCCAGAGAATTTTGCAATAGTGTTGGAAAATTGCTGAGTAACGATTGATAAAATTGCAGAATTGTTAGACATTAGTCATGGTTCAGCCCACCACATCATTTCAATAGGTTTCACACCTTCATTACTTAAAAATCGGATAACTGAACACGTGAATGAGTGAGACCTTTCAATTTTACGAAGGTGAATCAAATTGAAAGTTCTCACTCATTCATGTATTAGGTGGGTGTTTGATGGATCAAGAGATAGAAACGCTGATTTGCTTAGAACTCTAGTCCACGCTTAGAAAAGCCTTGGAGTCGTCTAAATATAGAATATGCTGGTCCCTTTCCAAGGACAAATGTTTCTCATTTAGGTTGACTCATATTCAAAGTGATTCTAAATATATCAGATGCAAAGTACCACATCATGATTTACTGTTCGCTTTGAGAAATCTTTTCAACTAATGAAAATCGTAATTAGCCTCTCTCCTGTAAAGGGGCCATCCATAAATTACGTCACACGTTAAGGGGGAGGGAGGGGGTCAACAAAGTGTGACAAGGGGGGCGAGTCATAAGCTTCGTGAAGTCACTCTTATAGATCCAAAGCCAACTAGAAAGACAGGCCAGGGCACTTAAAAGTCACATGACCAAAGTAGATCGAGCAACCATCCAACTTCATTGTTTCCATCTTGGATTTCAACAATCAGTGATTTTTCCGTTTGTTGGAAACAATGAAGATTGGATTGTTGCTCGATCTAATTTGGTCATGTGACTTTTAAGTACCCTTGCCCAATGACGTATATTAAAGATAGACTCCGAATCCTATTGTTGTAACTTGAAGCAAATTGGGAAGCTCCATGCCCAGAACTGTCATGGCTGAAAGTGAGTGAAGATGATGCAAAACACATGGCTAAACACGAGAGTAGTTGATTAATAATTCTTTCACACGCCGATCACGGACTGATAAGTTTATCTTTTCGTTTACTTTGTATTTGAAGTATTTTATTATATTTTATAAACAATTTTTCGATCATGGTTTCAATTTCAATTTCGTTTCGATTGTCTTTCAGTAACGTATTTTCATTTTAGTTACGTATTTTTGATTTATTTTTGTGGAAAATGATTCCTGATCCTTTTTCTTGTCTGTTTGTACAGTTGTACGCAGAGCAACTTTGAATAATGGTTTTAAATTAATAATTCCTCGGGTCCAAAATCTTCAAAAACAAAGCAGCCAGACAGCTAATTACTGCACGGCTCACTCCTGCCCAGAACTATCATGGCTCAATTTGCTTCACTTTTTGCCGCTGTTAACAATAGGATTCGGAGTCTATCTTTAATATACGTCATTGCCCTGGCCTGTCTTTCTAGTTGGCTTTGTATAGATCTGTAGCTAATGAGAAAGACAGGCCCCGGCGCGGAAAAATAACCTGATCATAGTAGTCCGGCCAACAATCCAATCTTCACCGTTTCCAACAACGAAAAAACATTGACTATTAAAATCCAAGATGGAACAATGAATGTTGCATTGTTAGTCTGACTTGTATGGTCAGGTGACTTTTCCGCGCCGAGGCCTGTCTTTCTGGTTGGCTACGTATAAATCTCAAAGTCAACTAGAAAGACAGACCCTGAAACTCAAGTCACCTGACCATCTTAGTCCGAGCAACAATATAACCTTCATTGTTTCCAACAAACGATAAAATACTGATTATTAAAATTCAAGATGGAATTTTGAGTTTCAGAACCTATCTCTGTCGTAGGCCTCGTATAAATCTAAAGTATTAAAACTCTAAACTTCAACTCTAATGAAAAACTTTAAAATATTACCAACTCTATCAATATAATAATATTGCCCCAGTGTCGAGGCATACTTAGTTAAACGATTTTGTTGCATCTGTGGTCTATATTTTTCACTATACAAAGCCATTAACCAACACAAGCAATCACATAAGAGCCAACAAGACATTTTGCCCATTACAAATATTCGTCCTCAAAGAACGTGATAGGGAAGTTCTTTGTTTGATAAACGATGACGATGCTATATGGTTGGATGAAGATGTTGAATCATCGAATGTCCTAACATTATCCAAATCAAAAACGAAGTGACAGCTATGCCAGTCAAAATTAATACAGTAGTCGCCACTTATTGTAATCACGGTTAATGTAATCAATCGGTTATTGTCATCATTTTTGCCAGGAACGGAACGGTTATATACAAGTACATTGAAAATTAGCCGCTTATTATAATCAAAACTTCGGTTAATGCCATCAAATTTTTCCCAAAGTGAGGCTTCTGCGCGTGGGTAATGACCTACTACAGTTGAATTGTAGAAATTCCATAGAAATACCGCGAGTTGTTAAATTCAACAGTTCTTCAGCGCTGCAGCATCAAAAATGACGTCATGCTACACAGTGTTGCACCAACAGTGCGGTATATTAAAACAATCGCCTCGTTCGCATAGGAAAACGATCCTACGTCATGTCATCGTTTTTTTAACCAACGCGTTTTCTCATTATTAAACGTCTCCATAAGAATACTTTACAAAATCTTTAATACACCTTTTACAACCTTCTTAGCCGTATCAGTATCTAATTGTAACAAAAACTGTATATTTTCTTACACAAAATCGTCTTCATTCATGAACGCCACCATTAGCATGAAAGCTCATGCAATAGAACAAGCAACGAAACGAATAAACTTCGCTTCCAAGTTGACTGTGGACCAGGGGCGAGTTTTTGGACATTTGACCGCGATGTAATTAATAGCGAAGTGACGTCAACTTCATTGTTAAAAGATAATTTAACAATGTCAATTGCTTTTATATGACGCAATTTTGACGTATGAGCATTGCTTATTAAACCGCGATCTCGAGTCCAAAAACTCGGCCCAGGTCTGTGATTTGTCACATCCACAGAGCCTGAAATCGCTGAGCAGGACGAACTGGAAGAGAATTGGGAAGAATATTCTAAACCACTAACATGTACTGTTGTGTAAAATCGAAATAAAGCATTATTTATACTGTACGCAATAAAAAGCCTTATTTTTTTTAATCTTCGGTTATTGTAATCAAATAAACTTGGGACCAAAGTGATTACAATAAGCGGCTTTTCGAATAATCATTATCAATTTCATAAATATCGTCGATTTTTTAAATAAATTACACGAGAAATGTCTTGGCTGTAAGACATATAAACGCCATTTACTTTATTCAGTATGTCTCTGAATGTGTTACGATAAGAATATGGACAATTGCCCCGCCCTGGTCTTTTTGAATTTTATGAATCCCGTTGACTTTATAAATATCAATTTCATAAATACAGTCGATTTTTTGAATAAATTACATGAATAAATCTTAAATAAATGTGTTTGGGGCCCCCAGACATGTTTTTTCTCCTGCACAACAATCTTTTCCATGGAGTATGTTTAATCACATAATCCCTTAATCCCATGATGGTGATTTCTGTCCTGTCGCACGCACGAGAGTTGTCGATTTCTCCCGTTTCTATTTTTTTTTTTATATATTTCTTTAAAAAATGATCAATTTATGTGTAACTTATTATCTTTTTTAGCCCAATTAATAACATTTAATGATTTTAGTTGTTTTCAGAACTGATTGTTACAGTTTTAAGTCGTTTTCACGTTTTCTTTTGTGAACGGCATTTTCGTGTGCGCCCAGGAACACGGAAGTTGCAAGGCTCAATCAGCCAATAGAATTGCACTTCACCACGTGCTTTTGTTTACATCCCACGCAAGTTAAGGGTGGATGAACTATAGTGTATATAGGAAAGGGTTCAAAGTCAGTGGACACAAGATGATTAAATTTTGATCGTTCATTTGATTTATGTTTTGTAAATTTTGTAAAATGTTTGATTTATTGTTGATTTTATGAAAAAAGATTTTAAATAGAAATATATAAATAATTTTAGAAGTGCTGTTTTAATTAATAATTTATAAATTTAAAATTGCAAAATATGTGACGTAACACCAGGGGAGGGGGGTTCACACAAATGTGACCATCTGTGACAAGGACGGGGGAAGGGTCCAAAAATCATGAAATCCGTGTGACGTAATTTATGGATGGCCCCTAAGGGGAATGTGGGCTAGTAGAGATACAACAACACGCCCTGCTGGGAGTGGTAATGGTCATAGACCGACAAGTTAGATCCCAGAGGGCCCAACGTATAATAAATGAAAAACAATAAATGGGTTAATAATACCTAAAGTTACAAGCTAAATCAAAGCTCGGGGGGGAGCGAGCTAGCCTATAAACAGTAAACATACATAGTGGAGTTACAAGTGCATATAAACGTTTAATAACTACTGACAAGTAATAACTATAATAAAAATACACAATATAGCCCTAAAATAGGCAACAACAAATTTTATCAATAGATTATAACTGGCCTGAAATAATCTACAAATAACATTAGAGAATATACAGGGTGTAAATGGACGACGTTTCACAAATTTAAGGATATGTAGAGGATGATGTGGTGAACATTTTTTATTAATAAACCCATAGTAAACCCACGATCATCACCCCGCCCCCCGGCTGTTGCGACCATCTTACAGCAGTCGTGAATCCAGGTCCATCCAGGGACCTAACTCGTTGGCCTCTAGCCATACAGGTCTGCCAAGTCTTACTACAGTGCCATCCCTGAATCGGGTAGAAAAATTCCCTAGATTTCCCTAAAAAGTCATCATTTATTCCTAAAAAATTCCCCAAATTCTGAAAAGTTGCAACCCAAATCTATAATGATTAAAAGAGTTTCAATTACCGTGGTAAGGTAGCTCCCCCCCCCCCCACTTTTTTCCTTGATGAGACACCTTTGTGCGGGGCACTATCAGCAAGCCTGCACGCGTTTGAAAATGCACTGAAACCAACTACTTTATCACTAATAAAAAAAAAATTATTTACTGGTTTTATTTATTTTAAACATCAAAACGATTCAATTACTAAAGCCACAATATTATTACATTAATCTTCTGCAGTTTTTGTTAACTGATCATACATATTTTGATTAAATTTTTGGAACGTTTCCAAAGAAGGTTGAAAATTTACGCAAGTAATATTTTCCTTCCTCAAATCATGTCGAATGAACTGTATGGCTCGAGCCATTTCTAAGCTTAAGGATTCTTAATTTAATTTTTATAATATTATGCTGATAAAAAACTCTTTCAAGGTCGCATTTGATACAGGCAAGCAAAGGCACATTTTTGCTAATCTGGCAATATCAAGGAACCATTTTGTTTCCATCAGCATCAACATCGTTCCCAACTTCTGACCAAAATTTGTCATAATCAGAAACATTTGTCCAGGATCTGTATCTGATTGCTTCTTCAACAGTTTTTTGAATAAATAGAATAAATAAATCTTCAAACAGTTCTAAAGGATAAACATGATCGGGACCCACCCAACACAAAATGTCTGACATCAGTGTCTACCAATACAACAAGACGTAAATTCATGGATAAAAAAACACACGGAGGATAAACAATTTGAGTTTCTAATCTTGTTTCTAATTTCTGAAAATTACACTCTCTAAGAATGTTGATGTTCGCATATTGCTTGCGAATCAAATTTTTTCCCTAGCACTGTCAAAACTTTTCCCTAAATTTTTCCCTAGATCCCTAAATACCACATTTTTACCCTAAATCGATCTAGATTTCCCTAAATCTAGGGGCAAAATCCCTGACTGGCAGCCCTGATACAGGTCCTGGATGGACGTATTGGATCCCATTAACTAAATAAATAAAATAAATAAAAAAAAATAGTCCCAAACGAAAAGCGACGAAAACTTTGAAAAAAAAAACTTTTGCAACAACCTGATATTACTTAATACAGGGTGAATACAAAAGTCTGAACCCCCCTTTTATTTTTTGAACCGAAACAGATATGTCAATTTTGATGAATCCAATGAATAGGAAGTTGTGGGTGTCCTATCCCATAGTGCACTTTTCATCATCCCAAATATGCAAATCATCCAAATCGGACCAACCAATCACCCACAATCACGTGGTGAACTGTTTGTAGGTTACAAACAAGTTACTTCAAACAGTTTAAAAAAAAAGTTAATCAACAAAATGCTCGATGTGACGACCGTGGGCACCATAATACAATTGGGCATGGAACCTAACTGACGCCAAAACATCAGCAAGCATGGCTGGTGTCACTCCTCGGCACGCTTTCTGGATTCGTTGAACTAGATCCTTCAGTGAGGCGGGCTGCGTAGCATAAACCTTGTCCTTCAGGTATCCCCACAAGAAAAAGTCAAGTGGTGTAAAATCAGGGGAGCGGGGTGGCCAACGAACTGGTCCTCCTCGGCCAATCCATTGTTGTCCAAACATCTCACTTAGACGCTCGCGAACGACCAACCGGTAATGTGGAGGAGCTCCATCATGCTGAACCACGTGCGCTGATACGAGGCCAATGGCAAATTGTCAATGAAGTCTGTAACTACCACGTTGAGAATTTCAGCCCGGTAGCGTTCTGCAGTCAGTGTTCCATCGTAAAAATACGGTCCAACCATAGTATCATTGTACAATCCACACCACACATTGCTTCTCCAGTTCACTTGATGAGTTGCTTCTCGCAGATATCGTGGGGTTTCGTCTGCCCAATGATGATGGTTGTGCCTGTTGATAACTCCATCCCTGGTGAACTGGGCTTCATCTGTCCACAACACCTCATGAATGAAGTTTGGATTGTCATCCAGGCAAGTAAGTAACCAGTTGCAGAACGCGGCCCTAGCAACATAATCCAATGGCAGTAACTCCTGGTGACAATGAATATGGTATGGGTGAAAATGATGTGCGTGTAGAAAGTTGAGAACAGTTCTCTGATGGCACCCAACATCTGCAGCAATTACTCTACTTCTTGTGTGGGGATTTGCAGCAACTGCAGGCAGAACCAGTGTTGTTGTATCCTCGTCCCCTTGTGCCCTTGGTCGTCCTCGTTCTGCAGTAACGTTCCCTGTAGCCTCGAATCTTTGAATAATGTGACGCATTGTTTGACGAGATGGATGGCGTTCGTTAGAGTATCAGTCTCGATACAACCTAACTGCAGCATGTAGGTTTCTCCTTGCCTCTCCGAAGCAGAAGATCATGTTGACCATTTCCGGAACGGTGTAGCTTGCCATCCTGGAATTGTTCTGTCTTCTGTGTGCTGATACATGCCTTTTATTTGCTTATCCGCATGAAAGTGAATGTGAGTATGGTAATGTATGTTAATTTTTTGATTTGCATGCTTTACATGGTGGAAATATCAACATTCAGTTTTCCTTGTGCAGTGCGACTGTTTTTAAGCTAGAAACAGTTCACCACGTGATTGTGGGTGATTGGTTTTGTCCGATTTGGATGACTTTTTTTTTTTTGTTTTGTTTGTTTTTTTATGCTGAACAAGTTTGCAATTGGGCTTTTTTCTCTATCCCTTACGGTTTTTGAGATAAATTTTGAATGTGTCCTAATTTGCATATTTGGGATGATGAAAAGTGCACCATGGGATAGGCCACCCACAACTTCCTATTCGTTGGATTCATCAAAATTGACATATCTGCTTCGGTTCAAAAAATAAAAAGGGGGTTCAGATTTTTGTATTCACCCTGTATTTCTTCCCATTGAAAATTGCTAGGTGGGAAAATAGAGATACCATTTGCGCACGTGCCAAAGAACCGATTTTAGATAATATTTGTGATTGGTTCGTGTCATGAACCATATTCATCGACTGACGAAAACAGATTTTGAAAATCTTTTATAGCCTCGGAGGAGTTAGAGTTACAGAAGTATACTATCAGTACTTTCCCCACACTGATAATATAAAGCACCTTTCAGTACTTAATAACCAAAAGGGTGACAGAAGTCGGATTTCCATAGGGAGACGAGCCCAACTTCTAACACCGATAAATGATATGCAACGGTTCCGGTAGTTACGTCGGACTATTAGAACATAAATTTCGCCGGCATTCCTTGTTAGATAATATGCTTATCCAGAAATTGCTCTATAACTAACGGGGTAGAGACATCTAATAAAGAATTAGTAATTTTATAAATAAAAGAACATAATTGTATTAGATAGATCTGATAGACAATAGAACATAAATTTTCTTTGTATTTATTTAAAGTACCATTTGTAATCTCTGACTTGCCCTTCTTTCTGACCAAAATGTGCCCTATTTATCGTTCACTTCCCTGCGTAGCCATTTTGCTAGATGCAACCCTGTATAAATGAATTCAGTGGATTTTTGGCTCTGTTTTACCGGGGGATGGGAATTTTTAAGTTGGAAAACTGACGGAGTTTTTAGCCCGAACTAGCCGAACTCTTTTTCTGCTGAAGTCTTATTAACAAGAATGGCTCCTAAAAGAAAATCCTTAATTGTGGAAGAAAAAGCTAGCACTCTTTGTCAGCTAGAATCTTTTCCAACAACCACGTATCAACAATTTGGAAAGATCATGAGAAAATTAAAAATGTCTTTGAATCTGACAGTTTCAAATCGAATGACTACATATTGACAATGGTATGAAGCGTAAAGACCAGATAAAGAGCAATAATGGTTATAACGAGAACCGGATATAATAACCAATTTTTCATGGTCATTCGGAGGTAGTTTTAAACGATATAGACTATATTTCAGTCTTTTTGTTTAAATTTTTGCATTTCAACTTTTTGTCAATTATCAGTTATGTTTTAATTTTACTTATACAGGGTGAGTTTAAAGTCGCACGTATCAAAGTTTAGCTTCCCGCAAAAGTACCAGTTTGAGAATTTAAATAAAAGTAAAGTATCACAGAGATTAGTTGAAATATTGGCTTTTATTTTTAGCAGACAAACTTTAGGTGTTACAATAAATGTTGGAAATGATATCGTCTTTCGCAAATACAAAAGCGTGTTCGTTTTTCCAGATTATGTGAGACTCTGCGAAGGATGGCAGTATTTTTCCTGGTTCGCAAAAGGCGTCGGCCATGATAGCCGAGGTTCCTGGTTCGAACCTAGGTCGCAGAATTTTTCCTTCCATTTTTCGATAGAAAAATCTTTACCTGATGGCAGTATTGATGTTAGAAATGACTCTTGTGATGTTTGGACTATTCACATAAACCACATCTTTCGATAACCCCACAGGAAGAAATCAGGGGGTGATAAATCTGGCGAGCGAGGGGGGCATAATCCCCGGGAAATGACGTGCTGATTGAAAAATTCATTCAAAAGATGCATATTCGCTGTTCCTGACAAAACAATATGCCACGGCCTTGAACAACAAACGCTTCACAAATGAAGTCTCTGAGCATGAGATCACTGATACCGATTGAAATTCTTTACATTCGAAACAATCTGCACTGCCATGTATCGGAAGGAAATCGAAACTCAATGCGTGTTCACTGAATTACGGCCCATTAAACTTTGATGTGCACAACTTTAAACTCACCCTGTATTTGGGTATTAAAAATGGATTACATCTTTAGGACAGATTATATTAACAAAATACATGTTGTTGATATAACCCTTGTATTTGGATATTTTATTGCTAGAATATAACTTTCTTAATGAATGAATGGATGCTTTACAATACATCATGGTTGAAGTTATCAATGATAATTTCATCTTTTATTTCCACCTTCATCATAATTACATAAGAAAGGGAATACAGCAGCTTATGTAGTCTTGAGAAAGCCAGGAGTTACCTTGTCCTTTTCGGTGTTGTTACAAACGCTTTCCTGAAAAATAACCTAACATTTTGCTCTAAAACCTAACACCCACTATAATCAAAAACCATGATAATGCTATTTTTGATAATAGCAGATGAATTAATAAAATTTACAAAGTTTAAGTTTTTTTGCGGCGGCGGTGCAAAAAAATGTTAAAATAACTCTATCGAAGTGTACTTTATGGTTCATAAACTGTGGAGTGGAACTGTTTAATCGAGTTTTCCAAAAGGTTCCAGAGCCAGGTCGAAGCTAGCAGAAGCATAAAGGAAAGTGAAATATTGTTTTTGGAAAAACATAACAAAATTGTCAAAAGATAACAAGAAATAGGGAAAACCTAAGAAAAACTGATGAAACCTAACTTCCTAACACATACCCAAAAAAAGTCCAAAATGTTAGGATCCTAACATCTGCAGCATCACTGGTCCTGTTACCTTCAACATGTTTCATTGTGAAGTGTTCATTCATTCCATTAAGAAATACAATACAATGACCATCCATTATCTCATGTCAGTTTCTGTTCTTGATATTGAGTAAATTGACTTCACACCATATGATGGAACGTAATTGCCATCCTCTAACAAAAAATAATTGACGCAGCTTATTATCACTGTTTGTGGACAAATGCACAAGTGTTCAACATAAATATTTAAAGGAAAACTCTACAGTCAATACAACTTTATTTAAATCAAAAGTTTAGCACATAATAAGATCATGGCATATTTAAAATTTTTTAATTCGAACCCTAAAAATGTGAAAAAAAAACAAATTCTGAATGCAATTTCCAATAGCAGGGTGTTCGTCTCGGTGACGTAAACAGAGTCCTAAGATGGATGCCCAGTTATTGGAAATTATGTTCAGAATTTTCGCTTTTCTTCACACATTTAGAGTTCAACTGGATTTGCGAAGTCTCTCGTTGCCTTTTTCTAATTTTTTTTCAGATTTGGAGAGAGCATCTAAAAGTAAGGAAAAGTTATAATATAGGGGGTTAGGCATTTGGGGGGGCGAAACTGCAATCGCTATGCAAATCAGTTTCTGGGCCAAACCAACGCGGTTGAGGGGGTAATGTGGTCTGGTATATAAGGAATAAGATTATAGTTAGCGGATCACTTGTAAAAAACGAAGGCTAGCGTCACCATGCCTAAAATAATACCACACAATGTTGAGGTAATCATTAGGACACTTTCCAAGGAAGGAATATCGAATGGGGAGATTAAAAAGAAACTTACAAGTCAGAACATTGCAGTTTCCATTGGTTCGATATCTAATGTACTGAATAACAGAGGCGCGAAGCGGAATGCTGAAGCCGGGGGGCGCACACATGGACCACACAAGAGGGTACGAACAACTCGGACACCGGCAGTGGTTGGTGGTACAATTCGACGTGCCACGCAAACGCCGAATCCCGCATCGCAAAATGACCTTGCTTGTAAGTTAGGTGTATCGTAGCGAACAGTTAGACGGATTATTCACCAGGATTTACACTTGGAAACACGTAAAAAAGCAAAGGTGCACAAGCTGACTGAACATCACATGAAGAACAGGAAGACCAACGCAAGACGCCTCTAAGAAAACCATCTGGCAGGTGAAAAATCTGAGTTAGACGAGGCAGGTAAAAAATGAGTTAGACGAGGCCTATGAGTATGTGAACTTTTGGAATGGTGATCGGTGTATTTGTTATGTCCGAAGGGGACATGAGATGCCAGAGATGTCGTTGGCGCGATGTTCTGAAAACTTCCCAGTTGGCTTCATGATCGTCGGTGCTTTGACGGGGCGTGGGCCCCTCCCACTTATCCAGGCACCGAAAGTTGTCAAATTTAATGCAGAGTACTATATTGAGTGCGTTTTGAAACCACTGTTAAAAGCCAACTTGCTCAAATTGTATCCTGATTGCCTTGACAAAGTGTTTGTGCATCACTACAAAACAACAAGTCACACCACCAAGAACACCAGGAGTACTTCAGAGATCTGAACCCTGAGCTTTCTAGTCTCCTAATTGCTTACCTTTTAGATTTTTTCGGCTTTGGTTACCTGAAGCAGAAACTTTTCAAGAGAAGGGCGACCACCATTAACGGACTTTGGAACATTTGCAGACAAGATACGTGACGTCTTTGATGCATGGAAATCGAAACGACGATGTAGAGCAGTGTCTAAGAATGATGGACATCATGTGGAACAAACAAAACACATTCACAGGCAGATTAACCCGTATGTAAGCGTAAGTAAAGCGATCAAATCCAACTGCCTAACCCTCTATAGCTACACATGCTCAATCTATTTGGGAACATGGCCGAATTGGTGGTTAAAGTTAAAATTTTGGTCCTTCAATACTGGTCACACAACCAAAATGTTTAAATTTGGCCACCTTTTGGTCATGTTCCCAAATAGTTAGGACATATGTGCTTATTATAACTTACTTTTTAGATGCTCTATCTGAATTTGAAGTCAAAATCAAAATAATTCGAAAAAATCGGCAACAGAACAACTGGCTTTGCGAAAACAGTAACAATTGTTCTCATTAACATCGATATGGTAATGCAGTATCACGCATTCTCAACTGGTTTTAATTGCGTTAATATTTCATTTAATAGCAAATATTGCAGCTTCTGAAAAAGAACTATTAGTTTAAAAATTCGTTGGACAAACTTCATTTATAGATTCTACACAAAAAGATAGGAATGTCTAATAAACATGTGTCCAAATTCGAATCAACTTTGAATAAATCCAGGTTTGAAGCAGCATTGTATTAATGGGTGCCCAGAGATTAAAATGTAAATGTCGGTCTAAACTTGTAAATGTTTGGTGGTTTGGGACATGTCTTTAGTAAACCGCTATCTGTAAAGCCTTGCTGATTCAATTATGTTTCCATTAGCAGCTCCATAGACCATGTCTTCATTTGCTAAACACGCCATTGCTACAAATAACTGGACAACAGTTGCCAAACGTCATTTGATTTGATGTCATCAGCCGTCATCTATTACAGCCAATTACAATGCTTCAAAAGGATGACATCATTCCATAATTACACCAGAGAGCTTAAAACTACTGATTAGTTTTAAGCTCTCTGAGTACAGTAACAAAGTTCCTACTTTAAAGTGACCTTACTCTTACACGACTCATGTTTGACACATTTTAATTTTACATTCCTATCTTATATTTATGTATAGAATCTATACACGGAGTTTGTTCAATGAATTTTTTAAGTCCTTGTACATAAGAAAGAAAATGAAGATGCAGGTATTGTGGTTAGAAAGTTAAAGCGAAATTTCTCGAAAAATACACGCAGTTTAATTCAAATGTGATTTCGTGACCATCCACTAGGTGATTGGTCAGTGCAAATGGAAATCGGGAATCAAAGGAAATCCTGGAGTGTACAAACTTGGTGTTATTTGGCTAAGGGAAGGTATGTTTACTGTAGCAATACAGTACTGAAGAGTATGAAATGGCTTGCTATTTGAATTTTAGAGATGGTTCAGTACTGTATTGAACTAACTAAATCCCAACATGTGGTTTTCAATCCTTCTGAATTATTTAATATTTTATTTTGTTGTATTTCTGAATCCTCTACTCAAAAAAATCTTATTATTCTCATTATTTTACAGTTAATGGATAAATCTCAACAAAGGATATTTCGACAGACAATTGCTTCTGTTGCCCAACCTGATACACCTTATGCTGATTTGCTCACTTGCCTATGACAGACTAGTGAACACATGTGGAAAATGTGTACGAATTCTTGTTATACAGTTCAGTGTGATGTACAGTGATGTGCGGAAGATTTCTACAAAAATGATGAATGGTAGCCATTTTACCTGAGGTGTTGTTTTCTTAGGAATGAGAAGACCATTTATTGCGTCTCCAATGAACTGCTTCCATTCATTTTTCTTTAGCATATGTATAAGATTTTGTTGGAATTATTTTTTTGAAAGCTACATTCCATTTCTTTTAATTTTCTTTGGCAATTATTTGTTTCTCCTGTTTAGTTTTTAAGATTCTACAACTATTGTTTTTTTTGTTTTGTTTTTTTTTTGTTTCAGTTTCTGTTAAATTTCAGTCAGCAAATTTAAAAGGGGGAAAACCCCCCACATGATTGACATATCTCTTTTAGGTTTTTCTGGTTTTAATATGTGGAAAATTAATTATATTTTTTGTGATGACAAGGCCAACAATGATGTCAATGCATTTTTTTTTATTTTTTTTTTTCAATATAATATAAAAGATGATTTTTTTTTTGAACTGAAAACCCCGGTGTCAGTTCATATTTGATTTAAATCTGTGGTGAAATAGGTTTGATGTAAAATTGTATTAACGTTGCTGCCCCAGTAACAGCCAATGAATTTTAGCTTTTTATATCCCAGTTATAACGTGGCATTACATTCTGCCAGGGACATGCCGAAATGTTGTATGTAAGTTACATGCAGACTTGATAAAGTACTTGTTTCAGTTTTTAACTCGTAAGTTCGTTTGCCTTTTATTTTAAATGTCACATAATAAAAGACAAAATATTTATTTCCCCTGGTGCAGTGATACACATATGATTATTTCTTATATAAGCTACTCCTTTATGATTTCTTACTTGGCTTAATTTCTTTAAAAAAAGACAGTTTTCAGATTGGGTTGTTTCTTACCAATTTATTCTTACATATATTAAATTATTTAACAAATCTAAATTTATCCAGAAATATGCATAGGCAAAAATTATATGTATATATTATAGGAAGAAGCAGCGACCAGTAAATTGCAATGAAAATAGTTATGTAAATATTATTGTAAATCAAAATTTCCCCTTTGGAACTATCAATCCATTGCAGTAATGTCTTTTGCTTAGTAAAGAGTGATTGTTATTCGGACAAAAGTTCCTTTTTGCCAAATTAATTTTATCATCAGTTATCCAACTACTCTTTTCTGTTGAATGAAAAGAACCATCATTGTTGAAATGGAAATCAAGGTTATTGTCTCCTATAAATTTAACTATATTTTGTTCAACAACAGAGTATATGAAGACAAGGTTTTTATTCATATTTGCAACAAAATAAGAAACCTTTATTACTCAGGAATAAAATAAATTTCCAACCAGTTTTATTATTTAAAGCTAAAGGATTCTAAAATCATTTGAATAAATTTTTTATAGTCTTTATTTATTATATTATTTTGCTTTTTTTTCCTTTTTTAATTTTGCTTTTTTTTTCTCTCTCTCTCTCTTTTTCTTTATTATAATCTTTATTTCCTGGAACTGTTTGTAAAGTTCTAGATGAGATGCAAAATGAAAACAATTATGTTTTAGGAAAAACTGTATATAAATCATAAATAAAATTATTTTCTTTAAGATGCTAGTTTAATTGAACTCAAATGAACTTTTAAAAACTTGTAAAGATAACTTTGATAATTATGGAATCATCAAATGCATTTACAATAAATGAATTTTTTAAAAAAATTATAATGGGCTTTTTTGATAATTTGAAAGATTAAATATTAATTGTTTGCAATAGCACTGTGCAAATAAAGAAAGACCAGAATCACCATGTGCTGATTCTCATGAGCCAAACCTTCCATATACTACAAAGCGTTTCGAAATTATTTTTAACGATTACAGCACGATCCATGAGGTATACAACTTTACCTGCGATCGAATAGTTGATGAAATCGGTTCCATGACAATTCAGAACATCACTAACCAGAACGCTGATAAATCAGAACTATGACATATCAGAACTGTCACAATTCAGAACAATGACATATGAGAACATAGATAAAACAGAACAATGACGAATCAGAACTGTGACGAAACAGAACGTAAATTTATTCATATGTATGGTATTAATTATTTATTAAGCTTTATTTATTTAAGAATAATCATTAGTTGTTCTGTGAGGGTTTGTAATGGAACGCCTACCTCAGCTGTTCGAAATAATAATGAAAAATAGGAAAGAAAAATATCCAGGCTGCGGATATTTTCTTTCCTATTTTTCATTATTATTTATTTATTTATTTATGAAATACTCTGAATTTAATCATTAAACGAATTTAATCATGAAAATATGGACTATGACAAAATACAAAAAAGTAATCACTGCAGATTGACCATTCGACGTAAAAATCTCAATTTGTCTTCTTCAGCATGATATTCTTGCACAGTTCTTGCTACTCTAATACTCAGGGTCTCGTACTTCTTTTTTGTGACGTCTGAGCGACCTGTCTGGGCATTGGCTGATAATAATATCTGGCAGGCTATGTCTCGTTTTAATCCATCGAATAGGTTCCAAATGCTTGGGTGGCTACAATGAAACAGTGAATTTAAGGTGTTGTGAAAACTTTCACAACAATTTGTAGTCTTAGGACATCTTTCAGCAGCAGCCTCAAAATGATTCCAAATTGTTACTGGGAATAGAGGTGATCTTCCTGCAGCTCCTTCGATGTAGGTAGAGAAGAAATATGTGAGAACCTCATTGTAACGTTGCTCATCCGGAAATGTGGCAGCTAGTTGGTCAAAGACAGTTCTTACTTCAAGTATTTACTGTAATACGTCGATGTTTTGATTTGATAAATAAATAAATACAATAAATAATTAAATGCTATAATTTAATGCTTTGGTGATTCTTCTATCCTCTCTTCAGCTTCTCTTAAATAATGTTATTAAACAAGGTTCTGGATAGTCATTGTTCTGAATTGTGACAGTTCTGATTAATCATTGTTCTGTTTTACCTATGTTCTGATATGTCATTGTTCTGAATTGTGACATGTCTGATTTGGCACAGTTCTGATTTATCAGCGTTCTGATTAGTGATGTTCTGAATGGGGAAGTTGCATGGAATTTTTTTTACAAATTAAAGCACTGTTTCATACAGATCGTGTTATGCTGAATACGAAATCGTTGTTAAATTTATTCGAAATATTAAAGAAACCTATTAAAATTAGCGCTAAAAACGTGAAACCACGCCTCCCAACGAAAATGATATCTGACGTCACTTTCCATCAAACGCAATGATTTTATGTGTACGTGAAGCTCGATCTGATTATTAAGCATTGTTGGCTGTAAGCTTTAACCATTGTCGATGATAGTGAGGAGCAGGCAAGTGACATCATATTACTCACAGGCTATGACGTATCGTTTTCTTGTGGTGTCAACTTTAACATTTTTTTAAAAAATAACTATAATTTTTTTTCACAAAGGAATTACACTTCCTTGATATTGATAACGAGTACTATTGAAAACAATAATTTAAAATTTTCATGCAACTTCCCCATTGTCATGTTCTGAATTGTCCGGTTACCGATGAAATCCATCAAGAGACATCATCAAGTTTATTTTTGAAAGATGGTAAGGATGTGCAGCTAACACTGATCAATATCTTCTATATAAAAATTAAGCAAAAACTGAAATGGAACAACCAAAATCGGAGGGAACCTCTTATCCCTCCGATTTTGGTTTGAACATCTATGCTGTACCCTCAGTTCAACTGATACCGTGCCCTCTGATTTTTTTCCTATTGGAGGAGGGGGGGGGCGGTGTAGGCATAGGGCATTATGTGGACTATGTACAAACTATTCCTCCCTCAGGATTGCAAACCATTGATGAGAACATGTTGAATGTGGCTGAACTGATCTGGATTACCGTATTGACATTGGCAGATTGTTGAAAACGTTTCACAGGGCATCTGTGATTAGACACCTTCATCTTTTCTACTGAGAATTAAACTTGGACAGTTACATTACGAAAAATATCGTAGCTAACAATAAAGTTAGGCTCTGGCTTGTAGCCAGCGAAAAAGACAGACCCCAACACTGAGAAGTCGCATGATCATCTTAGTCCAAGCAATGTAATATAATTCTGGCTTCCTGCTAATATTTTATGCATTTTCTTATTTCTCTCTGGCTTTGCAATATATGAGTCACTGAATGTATATTACCGTTAATCTGATGTTTTTTCTTTATAATCTACCCTATTGGCTTATGCTACTTTTTTAAAAATAAAGTAATAATTTATCTGATTGGACCATGTATCTGTTTAATTGGAACCTGATTGGTTAGCCATGTATATAAATAGCCTGTTGGCATTGTATGCCTTATGGTGTCCCTCAGGGTTGTCCTCGGGCCTATGCTATTTAATTACTTTGTACATGATTTCCCAAAACCCGATAAATGTAATCTGTATTTTTATGCGGATGACACTGCCATTATGACATGGGCACACCAGCCGGCTCACGTTATCACTCGGTTGCAGTGCGCCTTGAAGCAGTTCGAAGACTGGTTTAACTGCTGGAAGTTGAACCTTAACGTCGGAAAGTGCAAGGCTTTGTACCTCAATAGGAAGCTCAAGCATCCCCCAGATTCTCTTGTTCTGTTTAATAAGAAACTGGACTGGGTGGATAACTACAAGTACCTGGGAGTTATCATTGACTCAAGACTCTCATGGAACCAGCATATGTCCTATGCTCTGAACAAAGCGAAGAGGGCTAAGTACAGTATCATAGCTCTTATCAAGGTCTATAAAAGAAGGTCAGGACACGAAAATGGAGCCGCCATTTTGGTTCTAAACGTGGCGTTTTCTACACAATTTTCATGTTAAATATAGGCGATCTTCGAACAAAAAATATTTAATTAAATAAACGGAAACTTTTAAAAGTAGTTTTAATCAGATCTCAGATCATATTTTCATTTTATATTACAAAAATTTTCATATAAATTATACAAAAATCAATTTTACAAAAAATAATATTAACAGAAAATTTTCAAATAAATTACACAAAAAAATCAATTTTGCAATAATTAATATAAACAGAAAATTTACAATAATATAAATAAATAATTTTATAATAAATGATATAAATAGAAAATTTCAAAAAAATAACATAAACTGAGAATTTCATAATAAATTATATAAACTAAAAATTTTGAAATAAATAATATAAACTGAAAATTTCAAAATAAATATTATAAACAGAAAACTTTATAATAAACAATATAAACAGAAAATTTCAAAAAAATAATATAAATTGAAAATTTTACAATAAATAATATAAACTGATAATTTCAGAATAAATTATATAAACTGAAAACTTTACAATAAATAATCTAAACTGAAAATTTCAAAATAAATATAATAAACAGAAATCTTTATAATAAATAATATAAACAGAAATTTTTACAATTAATTATATAAATAAAATAAAATTGGGAACACTGAAGAGCTAGTGAAATTAGAATTAAATTTTTATGCCTTTAAATTTTCCTATAGGTATCTGCAGAGGTTCTCATGAAGGAACTCTTACTTCCATACATTGTTTTTGCATACACTTTTTTTTATTTTTTATTAAAATCCTCTGCAAAAATATGTAATCTGTATGCCTTCAATATACTTTAGAACCAAAATGGCCGCTGGCACAGGGTATTGTGGGATCGTGTCCTGACCTTCTTTTATAGACCTTGGCTCTTATGGGTCGCAACAGCGCCCTCAGCATTGACAACAGGCTACTTCTGTACAAATCGATTATCCGGACCATACTCCTCTATGGCATGCCTGCGTGGGCGACTATCTGTAAAAGCAGATGGAGTGAACTACAGTCATTCCAGAATGTTACCCTGAGGACCATTGCCCAGCTGGACAGAAGGACGGTGAAAAACCAATCCATCCACCTCGATTTAAACATGGCCCATATCGGTAAGTTTATACAGGATCTCCTTTTGATTATGGTACAGAAGATGAAGACTCATGACAATAAGCTTGTGAAAGGGATACTGGAGAACTCAATGAATATGAACTGGCATACGAGGTATCGTAAAGGTGCGTTCCCATAGCTCGCTTGAGCTTTAAAGCGAAGCTTGAGCTTTGAAGCAAATTCTACTCGCTAGAAAAATACAACTTGAAAAGCTGAGCTTGAAAAGCCAAGCTAGCGTTGAAGGTTTCCCATAGCTCGCTAGAAATTAACGTGTCTCGCGAGAAATTGCATGCGGGAATTCAAAAAAACATGGCGCCTCTCGGTGCATGAAAACGTTTGTGTTAATTTTCCAGAGAACGAGTTTAAATTTTAAGAAACTATTGATAGTTAATCTTAAAAGTATTTTATAAAAACGATAACATATTTCCAATTTAGCAATACATGGTATTTATTTTTATTTTTGCTGATGCTACAATAAATAGAATAAAATAAAACAAAACAAAACCAATTAAATTTAAATAAACAGAGCTATTCATTAATTAATTAAATAAACCTAAGAATTACATAAAGTAATACACAAATTGATAAAATAAAACGAGTAAAATAACAATTAAATAAATTTAATAAATTCAATAAAATACATGAATAAAAACTGTAAATGTTTATTATAAAAAATGAATAAAATAAACTAAAATAAATTGAAAATAAAAATAAATATAAAATAATAATTTAAAAGTTATATAAAATAAACTCAATCAAATGTAATAAAATAAACTAACAAATAATAAATAAATTTAAATAAATAAATAAAATAAATAAATAAAATAAAATAAATAATAATAAATTTATTAATAAAAAAAATTTAAACCATACTATAATACTCAAAGAAGAAATAATAATAAACTGAAGATATTCTTCAAACAAATCATAAATACAAAGGAGAAAAGGGAAACAAATACAAATCGCGGAAATTTTCCTTCCCTTTTCTCCTTTGTATGTACGCACCCTTTGCAATCATAAGGGAAAGGCATATACATGTAGTGCGCATGCGTCTCAGTCATTTCCAAGCTGCTTGTAGCTTTAAAATCAAACTGACCTAGATATCCCCTTGAAGCGAAAATCAGCTTGAAAATCCAAGCGCTTCATGCAACTAGCGCATATCAGCTTGGTGTTTAGGATAGCTTGAGCTTGAAAAATCACAAGCAACACGCTCAAAGCTTCAAGCTTGAAGCTCCAAGCGAGCTATGGGAACGCACCTTAAACCGAGGCACGTTCTTGACATCAATTTTGAAGATATTAGCAACGTCTCTTTCCCAGACTACTGGAAGATGTGATAATCTTATTTCTCCTTGTATTTTTTATTTCGTTTGTTTTTTGTTTCTGACAATCGTCAATCTTATTTTCTTTTTTGTATAATATGGAAGACCGCTTGGGTTGGTTAGGCTTCTTGACTACCTCAGTGTATTTCCTTTGGAGTTTATTCTGGTTAGATGAGCTTTGTGAAAGCGCTGCTTTCGTCCCATCCTAACGAATGTACACTTCACTGTTCGATTGTCGATTGTCGTATGCCTTATTTTCTTTTTTTGTATAATGTGGAAGACCGCTTGGTTTGGTTAGGCTTCTTGACTACCTCAGTGCATTTCATTTGGAGTTTATTCTGGTTGGATGAGCTTTGTGAAAGCGCTGCTTTCGTCCCATCCTAACAGATGTACACTTCACTGTTCGATTGTCGATTGTATGCCTTAGTCATGTTGAAAAATGAGTGCGTAGCACTCGAAATAGTATTCATGGTGAATAAACCTTGTTGTGGAAAAGCGGTGGCGTCTTGTTTTTGCCAATGTAATATTCATCGTTTCCATCTTGTATTTTAACAATCAGTGTATTTTCATTTGTTGGAAACCATGAAGGTTACATTGTTGCTTGGACTAAGATGATCACGTGACTTTTCAGTGTAGGGGCCTGTTTTTCTAATTGGCTTTGCTCTGGCTAACACTACCTGGATAAAGAAGGCCTTGACACTGAAACATCATTTATTGTTACATCACAGAAAAAGGACATTGTTAATCGTCGTTCTACCAATTATAAGCCCTAAATTTGGCCGCTTGTTGATAATGTAACAGTGTATAACGTTTCAGGGTGCAGGCTTTCTTTCTTTAGTTATTACCCGGACATGGAAAAATCATATGAAAACAGCTGTCTGGGTAACAATGTAGCCTTCATAGTTTCCATCTTGGATTTTAACAATCAGCTGTTTTTCTTTTATTGGAAACGATGAAGATTGAATCGTTGGCCCGACTACTATGGTCAGGTGACTTTTTCGTGCCAGAGCCCATCTTTCTCGTTGGCCTCGGAAAATACCCTCGCTGACGAACAACACAGGCCCTAGCACCAACACCACCTCAAGATAAGGCCTGGGCGCTGAAACGTCATTACATTGTTACGTCACCTCAATAGGGAATTGTTAACCGTATTTCTACCAATAATAAGCCCTGAATTTTCCCTGCTGAGGCAACACC
>JAHWFO010020901.1:661718-684005 GCA_023313115.1 Rhysida immarginata
CTCTAACAGTGTATTAGTTTCCTTCGGTTCTACATTTTGCCGTTTCAGAGTAGTTAGCTGCACAAAATTATCTACATAGGGACACATGTAAAGAATTTTTTTTAATTTCAATGTACTGTATTTTCTCGAATCATGAGTTTTTAAGTCAATTTCAGAGGGAAAAACCCACCATAAATTGGAATTCAAGTTTGGTGTATCCTGGCGTTGTCTTCCTGGAACACTCCAGTTCGATCAGAAAAAAGAAACTCGTCCAAGAATGGAATAACCTGGTCATCCAGCAGATTCAGGCACTCGGCTCAATAACATTGCAGAATACAGACCAGAGCAACAGAAGCAAACCCAGATCATCGCAGAGTCTCCACAGGCTTGGATAGTGCAGTTCTTTTCTTACCCTGATGCGCTCATCATCTATGAGGGTAGGTCGAAAAGTAATGCCTCCATGGTTGTAATTTTTTTATTTTTTAACCGATTTTCAAAATTCTTTTTTGTATCTGATACTTATATTTGTCCTCTGTGTAATGCACTATTCACTTTTCGACATAGTCCCCATTCCTTTCCACGCATTGCGCCAACGCATAACTAGTCGGATGAATCCGTCGGAGAAAAATTCCGGGGTTTTTGTCGACACCAGGATTGAATGGCAGCTTTGGACCCTCTTCTATAGCTCGATAACGCTCGCCCGCATACGATCCAGAAGCGTTGCAGCGTGTACAGTTCAAAGATGGAAGACTTTTCACCTTGTGACTTTCACCACCACTTCCCAAAGAAGAAAGAGCACCTTAAGGGACATGAGTTGCATTCTCATGATGAGGTGAAAGATGCCATTCAATTTTCATGTCGACAACAACCCCGGAATTCTGCTCCGAAGGGTTCATCCGATTATTCATGCGTTGGCGCAATGCGTGGAAAGGGATCAGGACTCTGTCTAATGGAAGATAGTGCATTATATTGAGGACAAATGTAAGTATCAAATATAAAAAAGAATTTTGAAAATCGGTCACCAAATAAAAAAGTTACAGCTTTTCGACCAACCCTTGTATGTAGGATAGGGTAAACCTAGATTCATCAAACTTGATGACTTTTTTCACCTGCTCCATTTTCCAATTTTTGTCCTCCCGGGCGAACAGTAATCATCTTTTCCTATTGTTTTTACTAAAAATCGGATATCTTGTGGCAGAGCAGTTGCTTAGTTACAGTCCTTAAAGTTTCGTCGCATTGTGCGGATGGATAAGCTTTTGATTTCCTTGTTAAACTTTTCTGTCAGGTCTAATGTACAATTTCTTCGGTTTTTCCTTCATCATGCGTCTTAATGATCTCCAGTCACGATTAGTCAGAATTTTTTTCCGATCACAGTTACTACTCGGGGTTGATGATTCAGATCTTTCCTTCCGAGGCTTTAGTAATTGTTGAACACTTTTTACTCAATCCCAGTAATTGCCGCAATCTCTTTGCTTGTTTTCTCTGCTTGGAATAAGCCGATAATTTGCTCCTTCTGAAACTCGGTGACATCTTTTCCGCGACCATGTGCTGCGTCCACATACATCTTTCTTCAAAACAAATAAAGCGATAAACTAATGCAGGACAATATAAAGGAAGTATTTCGCACAAGACTTCAGTAGTATGCCTGTGACTGACTCCTTAGTATTTGCATATTGAATATTCGACGGCGACTTTATTTTGGCTAGGCAGTCATCACCATCATTTACAACCATTATTTATCCACTGCAGGATGAGGTTCCTCCAAATCTATGAAACACTGAAAAAGCATAGTTAATTTGAAGTGAATTGGCCAATAAACCTGTACTCTGGCAAATGTAAATTGCAAGCTCATCATAAGAGTGAGAAAACATCCGCGCCAGAAAAGACCCTAACCTAACCTGATCATCACGAAAGCCAAAAGATCTGAGCCTTAACGCTCTCGGCCATCAAGTTTGACATCAGTGTTGCCAATTTAGCAGGGGTATGTCCAGTTTAAAAAGCATTTTCATTGTTTTGTGCATTGTTTAATTTTTATTAATAATGTCCCATAAAGGACAAGCGCATGAAATAAAATGATAAATTAGCAATACTGGTTTGTAATCTGTTTTTAATCTGTTTGTAATCAACGATGGTTTAACCCATAATCCTTTGCGAAGTCACCCTACAATACTGTTACAATACTGCTACAATACTGTTACTAGGAGCGAATCTATATATATATATAAAATTTCTCTGTATATCTGCCTGTCTGTCTGTTCGCTATGCATTCCAAAATGGTTGGTCTATCTTGATGAAATTTTGCATGGTAATTTAGGTTGACCCTGGGAAGGTTTTAGGCAGGCCAAATTGATCCAAGGTCAAGGTCATGGTGGAGTTATAACGCTTTTTTATCCACCCCGCCCCCACATTCTGTCTCTCTTTTTTAAGGGAATTTTTATTTCTTTGACCACGTAAAGGGGTAATTCAAGAAGATAGATTGAAGATATATACATAGAAAAAGAAATAAGATAGAAAAAGATAGATGAACTGGAGGCTTTTGTTGCAGAAAATGAACGAAAGCTACTCGATGACCAAAGAACTGCTTACAACAGGATAATTGATGCTGTCAGAAGACAGACTGAAAACCTTTTTTTTCTTGATGTGCCTGGAGGCACAGGAAAAGCCTTCCTGATCAACTTTTTCTCGCAAAGACCAGGCAGCACTGCATATCTTGCTGTAGCATCTTCTGGCATTGCAGCAGCAGTTCATACTGGAGGCAGGACTGCACATTCAGCTTTTAAGATTCCTTTGAATTTGGCCAAAACAGATTCTTCAATAATTAACATTTCAAGGAATTCAGGCAAGGCCATGGTTTTCCAATAAACACGGCTCATTATTTGGGATGTGTGCACCATGTCATATCGCAAGGTGCTGGAAGTTGTTGACAAGACTTTGAATGACATCAGAGGCAGTGACAGTCTCATGGGAGGAGTGACTGTGGTACTTGCAGGAGACTTTCAACAAACGGGAATCGTCATCCCAAAAGGCACAAAGGCTGATGAACTGAATGCTTCTTTGAAGAGCTCCATTCTCTGGCAACATGTTCAGAAACTGGAACTGAAGACCACCAGGAGAGCCCGTTTGTTTGAAGATTTAACAGCTGTGCACTTTTCATAGCAACTGCTTGCCACTGGCAGCAGAGGATGGCCTTGTTTTTTTACCAACAGCTCAACATGCATCAACTGCCATGTGAAGAGATAGTTGGCACAATAGATGAGCTCAAGGCCAAAGTCTTTTCTAGCACGAACAACAACTACTCCTTCCACCTGTTTGTGTGAGCGTGCGATTTTGGCTCCACAAAATGATGAAGATGAAAAAATCAAACTGGATCTGTTAGAAAAAATCAATCTAGATCTGCTAAAAATATTACCTGAACCAGCAAGTTCTTTTCGATCTATTGACACTGTCGTCAATCAGGATGAAACTGTAGAGTTTTCATCTGAGTTTCTAAACTTTGTCCAGCCACCTGGAATGCCACTGCACAACCTAATCCTCCAAGTAGGAGCTCAGTCATACTGCTGAGAAACTTGGACCTTCCACGATTGTGCAATGAAACAAGGTTAGTCATGAAAAGCATGAAGCCTCATGTTATCGAGGTCATGACTATGGTCATCATAGCGAAATACAAAACTGAAATTGTGTTCATTCCAAGAATCCCGCTGATCCCATCAGACACAGATTTGCCATTTCAGTTCAAGAGACTGCAATCTCCTCTTAAGCTCAGTTTCGCTATGTCAATCAACAAGTCTCAGGACAATCTCTTAAGGTTGTTGGACTTGATATAAAGTATTCTTGACTTTCTTATGGCCAGCTATATGTTGGTTGTTCACGTGTTGACATTCCACATAATCCTTAGATCTACTTTAACCAAAACGGTTTCACTAAGAACATTATTTATTTGGAAGCTTTGCATTAACTAATTCCTTGTTTTGTGTGGGTTTGTGTTTAACTTAAGTTTTTTGCTTTGTTCAACAGAATAAATACTTTTAATTAAAAACTGTTCTTGACACGTTTTTTTAATTAGTTTTCACTGTTTAGTTTTTAGTTATAGCTTTTTTTTTATTATAACACAAGCAATGCCGGGTATTAAGGGTAGTTTTATATATAAAAATTATCTCGATAGGACTTAGCAATGTCTAGATTTTGAAGTTCGAAATTTAAATTTTTTCTTGAAAAACCGGGACTTCTGGTCGAACCCCATTAAGGCGAATCATACTATAAGATAAGGTGAGAAACTTGGATGCTATACGACGATAACGCAAATAAAACCACTCGAAGTCAATTTTCACACAGAAGATTTTACTGGATAGAGCGATTCAGTTTCTGTTATCGCTATAAGAAGTGTACTTTCTATGTCGCCCACACAATAAGATTTATTATAACAAAAATAAGGAGCGCAACACTATCCGGGATTCAGTAGATTGTACTTTTGGGGTTTCAACCTAATTAAATAATTAAACAAAATTGGAACGTAGGTAATAATTAAAACTGGATTTAATACTCCAAACAAAAGCTAAAGATATTAATGAAAAAAAGGAAAAATTCCGCGACCTGGATTCGAACAAGGGACTACGGTTATCACGGCTACATGTTAATAATTCATAAACCTTTTTGTAGCTGACTGAATACGTGAAGTGACGAAATGAATGTGACGAACAGAATGTGTCAATTCGACAGAGTGGCGAAACGATTCTGGGACGAAATGAACGTGACCATTTCAATGTAATTTGCTGAATCTGTCCAGTCTACTGAGTCAAATCGATTCTGGGGCGTACGGATATAACGACTTGACTAAACGAACGGAAGGAGTCAAGTTGACTTGAGTGTCAAAATGATACTGAGCGAAATGAATGTGACGATTTGAAGCATTGAAAAAGTTTCAGACCAGATGATGTGTGTGACGAACTGATTTTTAAATTATTTATTTATTTATTTATATGCATTCCATCTGGAATAAAGTATAATTAAGAAAGTAAACAGGAAAAATAATAAAAAATATAGAAAATTGTTGGGAATACATCAGTTACTGCATAAAATGTTTGTTAAAGTTCAGGACAGTATTTTATTATTTTTCAGAGTAGGTTAGTCATGGTCCATTTGTCCGTTGATATAATGTTACGTGATCTTCGAAAATAGGGTAGTTCGGTTGGTAGTGGTAAATCTACTCAAGAATTCGAGCGAATAAATAGCGCTATTTATTATGAGCTTTAGCAAAAGACTACTTATAAAAATGCACGCTTGGACTGTACGTTTATCCGGTCGCCGTTTGCACGATTACTTGAAAACGGATTAACTGTTTCAAATAAAGTTTTTGAAATATGACCATCAAAGTCTTAGCTCGGCTGTATCAACTTTTCAGGCTTTTTCGTGGACCCCTTTTTCGAATTCACGCGTTAAAACAGTGACCGTAAAGAAAACCAAAATAATGGCATGTCATAGAACAATTGATTCGTCAGGAATGAATAAACTGCTACTTTCATGATCATCTTTTAAGCATTGTGACATGGGCACGCACACGTGAAACCGTTTTGTCGAGGCTCAGGAACCAAATCATTCAATATTTGAGCAATAAAATAGACGCAAATTTGGAAAGAATTAAATGAATTTCCGTTATAATTTCCGTTACTAATAACTTAGCTAGACCTTAAATTCTCGAATTTATTATTACTTCTATGTCACAGGTAAATCTCCTTGGAATATTTACTAGATTTTATTCTCATTTCATTTTGGAATTTTTTTTACTATTTATTAGAAGAAACGGCAGAATAATGCTATTATATTTTAATTGTTACTATTGCTTCAGAAAAGTATATACATTTCAATTATCCAATTATATACAATTATTATAGATATAAAAAGCAAGAAAATAAAAACATTTTTTATTAATCTGCTTTCAATGACTAAATTCGGAAAGAAGAAGCTAATGAAATTAGGAAACATCGTCAATATCCTAGGTTGTCAAATTTTTTATCATAATTATTAATACAAATCTGCATTAAAACTTATTTAACTATTATCAGCATAGAGACTGTAATAAAATGTAATTATTAGAAAAGATGTATTAATTTTCATGAACTCTGTTGATTTTTAAACCCTATTCAAAGTTAACATACGAATCTCATTTTTAAAATCATCGCGAAAGGTTTTGGTTTCGACGAGATGCTGACAAACGCCATTAGATGGCAGCACGTTAAAATCCCCCTAGTCAAGGTCTATAAAAGATCTTTTATAGACCTTGCCCCTAGTTTGTGCGTGATGATGGGACCAGCTTTAACGTGGAAGAGACTCACTCTCCCTTATCAGCTCTTGGTGATATAACAATGTAATGTTTCAGCGCGCAGGCCTTGTCTTTATTTGGTGTTGCTAGCTTTGACCATCTTAGTCTAAGCAACAAGAAGGTTATATTGTTGCTTACACTAACGGTTAGGTGACTTTTCAGTGCCAGAGCACGTCTTTTTCGTTGTTTATGCTATGCTGATAATGCGACATCTAGTGTCATCATACAGAAACTATCAAGGCCAACGAGAGAGACAGGCCTGGAAGCAGAAAAGTCACCTGACCATCGGGATGCTAGCAACAATCCAAACTTCATTGTCTCCATCTTGGATGAATGAATGATATTTTCCTGGAAAAGAAACAGATGTGACAATTACTAGAAAATAATACTATAAAAGGGTATGTGGATAATAGTAATTAAATAAATAAAAAAACTCTTTCACCACAACAACATTAGAAAAGGAAAAAATACAACCTGGACCTGGAAGCGCTTTTCGAGGGCATTGCTCACTTTTCACTTCGGTTTTCCGTGTGTGCTCCTTGGTCTCTGCTGAATGATGAGAGAGCAATGCCCTCGAAATGCGCTTCCAGGTCTAGGTTGTATTTTTCTTTTTCTAATTTTGTTGTGGTAAAAGAGTTTTTTATTTATTATATCAATCTTGGATGTTAATCAGCGTTTTACCATTTTTTGGAAACAATGAAGGTTGGATTATTACTAGCACCCCAATGATCAGGTGACTTTTCCATTTCCAGGCCTGTCTTTCTCATTGGCTTCGGAAAATATTGAGGCTAACGAAAGACAGGCTTGGGCCATAACTACCGAGAGGGAAGGCCTCCGCAATTAAACGTAATACATTGTTGCATCATCATAGCTAGTGCATTGTTATTCGTATTTCTACCAATAATGAACCTTAAATTTGCCCTAACTATTCGACAGTGAAATCCTCCCTTGATTGACTTCAAGTTTTTGACTAGCTGGTGAACTTTTCTAATAACAATCTTATTTTATGCTCTTTATTGGTTTGTCCTGATTTTTTTGTAAGAATTATTTTTGATCAAAAATGTAATAAAACTTCAATTTTGTTTGGACCCCTCGACTTGTTTAATTATTAATATATTTAGGATCAATACTAAGGGTATTGTGGGACCTTAATCATTTGGTTTTTCTACTTTAATTATTACGTTAACCTTCCCACCCCTTTTCCTGTATTACGACTAAAGTTTTTTGAATTAATCCTTGGGCAACATACACACACTGGCCAATGAATTAGAAACCCGTGATGAATTACTGCATTGATATGTAAAGCGGGGTCACAGGGCAGAAACGATTGTGATATGCAAATGAATGCAATCATTTGAGGTACATGCTCATTCCAAGCTGCAGGTACAGGATAGGAACAAGCTGCAGCTGCTCAAGTTGAGCAAAATGGGGAAAACAGCAGACCTGTCCGAGTTCCAAAAAGGAGTTATTGTGGGAGCCCGTCTAGCTGGAGCTACGATTTCCAAGACAGTACAACTGACCGGTATCTCAAAAGGTCAGGTCTCCAAGGTGTTCAATGCGTGGAAATGGAATCCAAAAGAGTTGTCGAAACGGCAGAATTGTGGATCAAAATCAATCAACACAGACAGGGACCGACGTCGTCTGAGACGGATTGTGCGGCCAAACCGAAGGCCTACTGTGGAGCAACTGACGGCAGGCTTCAATGAAAAATCATCGCAACCCATCTCCTCCAGAACAATGCGCCGAGAGTTGAAGCGACTAGGGATGGGAAGTCGCATGCCAGTGAGGAAGCCCCTGGTGTCAGCTACAAACCGGAAAGTTCGCCTGCAGTGGTGTAAAGAACGGTGTGACTGGAAAAAGGTTATGTGGTCGGACGAGTCACGTTACACATTGTTTTGCACCGGCAGAGAATTTCGCGGCAGCCCCATGAAGCGATGGACCCCTCATGTGTTGTGAACACAATTCAAGCTGCAGGAGAGGTGTCATGGTATGGGCCATGTTTTGTTGGTATGGCATGGGTCCCCTGAAATTCCTTGACAGTCGGGTGAAAGCCAAAGACTACCTGAACATTGTTGCAGATCAAGTCCATCCTGCAATGGTGCATTTGTACCCAAATGGTAACGGGTTCTTCATGGACGACAATACTACTGTCCATCGAGCAAGAATAATTCTTGTTCAGGAGTGGTTTTCTGAACATGACACCGAGTTGCAACATCTGCCGTGGCCAGCGCAAAGTCCGGACTTGAATCCGATCGAGAATGTTTGGGACATGTTGGAAAGAGACATTCGTCGAAGGCATCCGCTTCCGTTTACTCTGCAGGACCTGAAGGTCTCTCTGACGAATGCATGGTCTGCGATTACCTTGCAACACCTTGTAGAGTCCATGCCAAACCGCCTATGTTCTATAATTACAGCCAAAGGAGGGTCAATACCATATTGAACGAAGGTTTCTAATTCATTGGCCGGTGTGTGTACACTCCCAGACAAAAATATGGAGATTTTTGAAAAATTAAAAGTTTTATCTAAGACAAGTGCTATTAAAATAAAATAGAAGTGCACTATACATTACACAGCAATGTATACTACATATACATCATCTTACCAACTGCACATAAAATTTCATGTGTAATAACTAATTTCATTGAACAAAAAACAAGAAAAACAACGACTGCGTTGAAGTCAAAAGTTTGGAGATTTAATTATACTGAGACATAAGTTTGGAGATTTTGTTAAAAACGTTAACAATTCAAGTTTCTAGTTGCAGAAATTTAACCATAACGTCATGATTATGTAAATTAAAGAGGATTGGGTGGATTCATTATAATTTTTGTGCGTGCTTAATTTAACTTTCTTAAATGTCTCCTATAAAACAGATCCCTCACTCTATTTATTGTTATTGTTATTGTTACTTTGCCCACAAAAAATAGAAAACAGTACAAATACAAAATAAAACATAGAAAAATCATAAAAGATAACAAGAAGATATAAAAAGTAACATTAAAGACGATACCCTTCACTAATTTGTAGTCTCATGACATAATCTTTAATTTTAGAGTTTGTGACGTGTCAAGGGGGGGGGTGGGGAAGTTCTATTATAATGGGGTTTCCAAAATGTAACCTTCTCACTCACCTTGACACGATCACGGGTTCTTGGGACCTGTTGCGGATTTAGCCGCGACACATTTTGAAATAAATACCAATTCCATCAAGAGTTATGTTGCCATTATTTATTTATTACCATATTACTACCAACAAAACAGACATTATATTTATTAGGGGCCCCTGCTAAATTAATCTGTAACCTATACTTAATACAGTCCTCGTCCCCTTGGCAGTGCACCTTCACTACTGATCTGCCTGTGGCTTTGCAAGGGTCGCTCGTAAAATAGATGATATCGTTATTACTAGTGTATGCATAACACTGGTACCGATTCTTCCAATTGGGCCATATTCGCCAGTTCAATTGTTCGAATATATGAATTTATTTCGTCAACGTTCCCAGGGTCCCGTCAAGCATTAACTATTACGACACTCACCAATCTTCTCTTCCTAACGCCCCACTCTGATGATAGTTGGTTATTGCTGCTTCACTACAACACACGTAGGGGAAGATGGATCTTGGCTATTATCGAACATCGGCCTAAAACATCGTTACCGTTCTTTAAACGATCCATGTCGCTCTTGACAACAAAAGTCTGGTTCCAGTAGTCTTTATACTGTTTTCTGCTTTTCGGAAAAATATTACTGAGCTTGACTTTTGTTTAGATGAGGGGAGAGAGTATTAAAAACATTAGTAAACGTTAAGCTAACTAAAAACAAAGCCTAACTGCCATGTTGTTTACTACACCCTTGGAAGTCACCTTCCTTCTTCATGGCAGAAGTTATTTCTCTCTCTTTCTTTATTTACTCAATTTTTTTTTTATTCCAATTAAAAAAAACTTTAAACGTAACAATTAACATTCCTATTGAGCCAGCATCACTGAGATTCTGGGAATTCCCTCTCACCCAACAATGCTAACCCAAAAAGGAAACTTATTGTTGCCGATGAATTTTAAAAGATCGTTAAAAAAATTGTATATTATTATTAAAAACACGGCAACAAAAAAATCATATTCATTGTAAAACATAAAAAACTTTAGATTACTTACTAAAAAAAAATTATGAAAAATAATGGCAACCACAAAGAAAAATAATAAAATTAAACACTGACATCACATGTCACAAGTTAAAATGTTTACAGTAACCTTTGCAACTCAAAAGTGAGCAATCAAAAATAGTCTTGACAATATTATATGGGATCTTATTCCACTCTAACATAAATTTAAAGGGAAAAGTCATGTTTTGATTCGAAGATACATCAAAGTTTAAAACAAATTTAAACTTGCGCACAGATCTATATTCAGGGCCACATTTGTTCTTTTGCGTATTTGTGACTTAAGTATTAAGAAATTACAAGAAAACGAAAAACAAATCAAAATAGCAAAAAAATCTCAACTACAAAATCTGTAAGTAAGATTATTGTAAAATATAAGAAATCTGGAAGTTGCGCTGTGAAGCAAAGGTGCGGCAGAATACTCATCACAAGTAAGAGGTAAATTGTCAGAGAATCACGCTTTCAAACAGCAAGAGAAATTACTGCAAAATGGAATGCAATCACCAAGAAAGAAGTTTCGGCAAAGAACAACAACCCGTCGTTTGAAAGAGAAGGGTTACTCCTTTCGTTCTGCAGTAAAAAAGCCTCTCCTAACTAAACGATTGAAGAAACAGCGACTTGAGTGGGCACGTGAATATTCAACTTGGACTACAGAACAATAGCAAAAAGTCATATCCATGAGGTCTGAGGCCCGTAGGGCTGAGGGGAGGACCACGATGCCCGGGTCAAGAAATGACAACCTTGGGGATTCTATAAGGACTCTGCCACAGACCTGGAGCTGTTCACATTGGAATTTAGTAAGAATTAGGGAGAGTAGGCCTTTTATTTTGGTCGAATTAAAGCGGGTTCGACAGTTTTCTGCCAATGAGGCCTCCACGTTGAAAGTCGGAGACGCTTGAAGGAACGAATAAATAGAGTGTATTGTTTTGGCTTCCCATCTCAGTGGGGGTGGTGTGAGACCGGAGTCAGCGTATAGTACCTGGTTGGGCGACGACTGGGTGGCATGAAGACAAGCCCTAATGACTTTTCTCTCTAGCTTGATTAATTGTTCCCTGGTAGATTTGGGGGTTAGGAGGAGGAAGAAATCCATTTGGTCGATAGTTTGTAAGAGAGAGGAGAGAAGGGTGGAGGTCTCTGACCAAGGCGGCCCCCAGTTTGCCACAGTGATGCGTCTAATACGAGCCAGGTTTTTCCTCAAGTGGTTCTTCATCCGAGCCGTGTGTTGCTGCCATTTGAGTTTTTCATCTAGAACAACCCGTAGGAACTTGTGGGCTCTTCTTATTGGGAGACATGAGTTGTTCATATAGATGCGCGGGTGGGGGGATGGTCCTCTCTGGATGAAGAAGACAACGATTGTCTTGTCTGGGGAGAAGGAGATTGCGTTGGATTTGCTCCATTTCGTGAGGGCGTCACAAGAGAGCTGAAGGGTTTCTTTTACTACAGGGACAGATCGGTTCGTGGACCAAATAGCAATGTCATCGGCGAAGATGTTAATTTTTAAGTTCGAAGGAAGGTCTTTACTGATGTCTGACATAAATAAGTTAAATAATACAGGGCTGAGAGAAGATCCTTGTGGGAGGCCCCTAGCTTGAGTCTGCCAGGCGATGCCCCCAGGGTATTTGATCCCAACTTGGCGGAGTCTTAAAAAAGAGAGGATCCACAAGATGAAACGCTTCGGGATCGATAATTTGGTCAATTTATTTATAAGGATTTCATGCTCGACCATATCGTAAGCCTTCTCCAAGTCTAAGAAAACAGCGCCTAACACCTCACCTTTTTCCCACTCTGAGTAGATATTATCCACAAGTCTGATGATAGGGAATGTGAAATTAGAGCCCTTACGGAAGCCCGTGATGTAAGGAGGGAGAATCTGGCGGGACTCCAGAAAGTGCTGTAGGCGATTGTTGATCATCCTCTCAAGGATTTTAATGAGGCATGAGGAAAGTGCTATTGGCCTATAACTTTGGGGGAGAAAGGGGGATTTATCAGGTTTCAGAATGGGATGAATGAACGTTTTCTTCCAGCTCCTCGGGATTATGCCGGTGGACCAAGACCTGTTAAAGTGGTCTAGTAGAATTTGCTGCTGACACGAATTCAGTTTGCCAAAGGAAGAGTCCATCAGCTGGTCAGGACCCGGGATCTTCGACTTATTTTTGAAGGATGCTTTGAGTTCAAGAATGGAAAAGGGCGCTTCCCATTGATTCCTACCCAGCTCTGGAGTGAAGGATGCTGTGAGGGGAACTGGCCAGGATATCTGTTTGTTAGTTGTCATTCCCACGGCCTGATTGAGTATAGCAATGGCTGAGTCCCTTGGGTCTTTCATGGATCCATCCGAGTTTTTAATCAAAGGGGCAGATTGACGCCGTTGATGGAGCATGATTTTAAGAACTCTCCAGATATTGTTTTGTCTGTTATTCGAGAGAAGATCTGTCCAATACTTCCTTCTGAATTTTCTGAGGACACGCTTGCATTTTGCTTTGGTTTTCTTCATAGCCAGCCAGCATGGGTCGCACCTGCATTTTAGAAACTGTCTTCTGGACATATTCCTCTTCCAGATAGCCGACTCACACTCTGGGGACCACCAGCCAGGCCTCAGTGGAGAGGTTCTACCACACGGGGAGCACGGAAAGAGACTGTTTTGAATTGAGAGGATCTGACTTTGAACATCATATGACTTGGAGGGATTTATGGTGTTATGACCAGGGTTACGAGGAGGTGCAGGATTGTAAAGAGAGGATGTACAGGGGAAGGAAGCTGGTCTATTATTATCATAACAAGAGTGATTAGCGAGAGAAAAGGGGAGGATGGTGAGACAAATAGGTTGGTGATCACTCCCGTAGGAGCCCTCCACCAGGAAGGTGAGGAGTGGGAATGGCCAATCTGGAGAGGAGAGGGCGATATCTAAGTTGGATGGATGCCAGGATGCTCTGGGCGGATGGAAGGTGAAATCCGGATGGACTTTGAGGTTGAATTGGGCACTGAGATCCTCCAGACAGGAGCCATTGTGATTATAGTTCTCACATCCCCATAGCGGACTTTTTGCGTTGAGGTCGCCTATAATAATGAAGGGAGTAGATAGAGAAGAGATGAGTTCTAACCAGGATTCCTTCCTGATGTATCCCGGGACATATACACTATAGATGTAGAGCCAGGTAAAGAACTAGATCAATAATGGCAATTGTGCCAATATGTTTTTTGCAATTAATGAAGTGGGGGATGTGGGGGTTGATGGCAACAAGGTTGACACCACCATGATAGTCTCTATTATTTAAATAAGTGATAGAATTGTTAATGGAGACATTAGAATCAGAGTTTAAAAAGGTTTCGCAGATCAGTAAAATGTCAGACTTTTTTCTCAATAGAATGGTGTCCTCCCAATTAGAGAGGACACCTCTTGCATTCCAGTGGATCACTTTAATCGGTTTACGATGCATCCTGACCATACAGGGTGTAATCCTGGTCTTGATGGGATGAGTCGTGGTAATGGTTGTGGTTGTCAGTTTGTATAGCAGGCTGAATTAGGTGTTGTGTGGGGTGTTGAATAGAGGAAAGCATCTCTTGCCACCAGGTGAGTACCTTCGTGAACCACCGAGGGGAGTGAAGGAAACTCTTGTTCATGGTGTCAAGGGTATGCTCGATACCCCACGAGTTGTCTTGGTTGTATGCAGGCAGACCGTTTGACATCATTGTAGAGATGAAGAATTTCAGACCACCACTGACTGCCTCATCTTTATCTATAGAGGCGGAGTCAATTTTGGAAACGGATTTGGGGTCGATAGTCATCATCACCTCGTTATTCTTCTCGCTCCCAGAGGGGGCTATGTTATTAGAGAGAGCAGTGACCAGAGCAGGAGTTTCCATAGAGAAGGGGGACAGCTGGGACCAGTCGATAAGAGAAGCATTCAGGGTATGTTCATTCTGGTGCAGCACCGGAGACGGGGGGAGGTCATCCCTGCCGCTAGTGGTGCAGGTCCTAGTAGACTGTTGAGAGCAGGGGGGAGAGCCAGAATGTGATTGATATTCAGGGAAGTTTTGGGCCGGAGAGGGAGACACACGAAAAGAAGGGCCGTTAGGAGAGGGGATGGAGGAGGAGAGGGCTCCTTCTGCCACTCAGGAGGCATATGAGACTTGACTCGGGCCTTCCCTACCCATCTCCATATCCACTAACTTTTTTGCTTGGTAGTATGATATGAATAGATTTTCCATTTTCGTTCGAACTAGTGCTTCGTACCTAAATCTTGGGCATCCCTTATAGTAGGGGGAGTGCCCTCCTTCACAATTGATACAAGTAAAGACTTCAGCAGTACACTCATTTCTCTCATGATCTTTGCTGGTGCACTTAGAGCACGTAGCGGGGTTTGTGCACTTTATTCTGGTATGACCCAGGCGGTGGCATTTAATGCACTGCATGGGCCGTGGGGGAGGTCTCACAACAGAGAAGATTTCATTCTCAAAAATCAATTTTTCAGGCGGAGAAGGGAGACAAAAGTAGACCAGAAATTTAGAAAACGATGCTCCACGGAACGGGGGAGGGAGCATCCTCATGCCAGTAATATATGAGCCACAATTGGATGAGGATTGTAGCTCTTCTAGAGAGAGGTCTGAACGCATACCGTGGATGATGCCCACAGAGGAAGTTAGAAATCTGGGGACCTTATAATCCAGAGTGATAGTACCAATGTCCTTGAATTTAATACATCTATCCGCCAAGGCAGTGGAGGAGAATTTAACTAGAAATTTGCTAGACTGGAACTTGCTTACACTAGCAGAGTCGCCAGTGAGGGAATTGATGATTTTCCTAACAAATCCTGGAGAGGATATCTCCTGGTGGCTTGGATCCTTAGAAGAAACGTTCACAATTAGCCACGGCCTGGCCGCAATTTTTAAAAGGTCATGTAGATTTGGTAGTTGTTTACAATGAGAAGTAGTAGGGGGCTTATTACTATCATTGGTAACAGACGCAGCAGTCTCGTTGTTATTAAGTGGAGAGTGGTTGTCTGTTTCAGTGTCAACGATCATATTCGAAACTGAGTCATGAGGCATTCGAGAACAATTATTCTTGGAGGAAGATAAATTAACTGTCGAGGTTGATTTGTTTTGGTCATCTTTCCGCGATTTATGTGTACTGGGGGATGAGTTACGGGATCTACTTCCCGAGGGCTGGGAGACACTCATCTTCCTCTTCTTTTTCTTCTTCTTCTTCTCGTCCCCCGTCTCTGTCGAGGCAGACCGGCTCAGAGGCGCCCTAGGGGGGGGGGGGGCCCCCCCCCCCATGGCTGGCTTCTATGCCCAGCTCGCAACGGAGTATAAGGTTGAGGAATCCTGGGCAGACAAATACAATCAGGGAAGCGCTGATTATCAAGCAGAAGGGGGGAAAACACGCTATCGCCGCGTAGTTTATTACTTTATTAACGGGACAGATGCCTTACAGTAGTTATTTATCCGTAGGAGGGAAAGAACAGAAACTATCAGAAGCGGTTCGAAGAGCGCGTTACTCCATAGCCGCCATCTTGTCCGTTAACCGGAAAACGAACCATACAATTACTTTCGTAGTTGTATTGTTTCCCTGAAGATGTAATTATTACGAAACGCGTAGGCAATTAAATATTCTACCCTTTGCTAATTTCAAAAGTCCTTATTTTATAATAAGACAATAAATGTTCTAACTGAAGCAAGGGACACTGGCATAGCCAAAGAGAACATTCACGAAGAAATTAAAAAACTACGGAAAGAGTTGAAAGAAGAAGAAAATTCTTTAAAGAAAAAAAGAGACAGCGCCGAACGCGCAAAAAAATTTCGTGCTAAATTAAAACTTGAGAAATCTGAGCGCCAGCAGAACAATCCTGTGGCAGTAAATCCTCGATCTGGTCCGGGGCAGCCCCCTTTGGTTGAATCACAACCTGCTCTCTTGGAGACCATAATTAACATTGCCATTCATGGGAGCGCTGCTGATGAGCGCCGCCGAACGGAGATGATAAGGAGCTGTCTCACTCTCTCTGACCTGCACGAGAGACTGTTGTTGATGAGATTCCAAATTTCTCGAAGCGGCACCTATCTCCATTTACTCCCACGTGCTTCTAACACTCAAGACGGAAAGAGGCACGTACGCACCGTACCCGTAAAGTTAGCAAGACCACAGGCTGAGATGCATAAGAAGCATGAGGAGGGGAATTCTGCACTGCGACAATCAGGAACCTGGAATCTCTCGCATCGCTTCTGGGACCGCAGCAAGTATTTGTTCTTTCTCAAGACGACAAGGCCCGTGTACCAATCGGCTTACCGGCAGTGAAAAGTCAGAGCCCTCTTTTAATGCACATGGAATACAGGGTACTTTTACGTGATCATGACTGGGTCGTGGCAGAGCGGCACAAACTTATTCCTTCTGTATAGGCCGGTGTCAACGTGGATCCTGATGGTTTCAGTAAGGAAGAAGCTGTTGGTTACAGCGGGCCGACACATATATCCATCAGGAGTGGGAAACACACATCTTCGACAGCCAACACCCATGCTTATGATTTCGAATCACTTTTAGACGTCGATGCATTCAAACCCTTGGTGATAACCGAATCGAACACCGTGAAGCCAGTGATCATCATCTTTGTTGATGGCGGGCCGGACGAAAACCCACGTTATCGCAAAGTCAAGAACTTTGCAATTCAGCACTTTAAAAAATACAATCTGGATGCCCTGTTCATTGCAACTAATACTCCTGGGCAGAGCGCATTCAACAGAGTTGAGCGATGCATGGCCCCCCTCAGCAAACGACTGTCAGGTGTCATCCTACCACATGAACATTTTGGTTCTCATCTCGACGACAAAGGAATAACTATCGATGAAGATTTGGGAAAACGCAATTTTCAGCACGCTGGGAAGACACTTGCTAACATCTGGAGTGAGATGAAAATTGATAACTACGATGTTTCAGCGGAATTTAGGGAGCCTGAAGACAGACTGCAGGATCCAGCAAAACCTAATCTGGCGTGGTATAGTGCTCACGTCCGTGAATCGCAATACTTTCTGCAGGTGGTTAAATGCGCGGACGAACCCTGCTGTTCCCGCTCGAGGAGTGCATTGAAGTCGCTCTTACCGGATACTTTCATGCCGCCACCCTGCCCAGTCCTTCAAACCCCGAGCAAGCTTGCGGTACCTAATCAGCTAGACAAAGGATCATGCAAGTTTGCACCACTTCTTGTGAGGTTATTCGTTGACCTGTTGCCCCCTCTGGAAGGGCTTCTGCGTATGCCTTACGATTTCTTTTGCCCATCGATAGTACAGTCCGATCTCAAAAACAGAATATGTGCAACCTGCGGGATCTATTTCACATCCCAAAAGAGTGTGCAAATGCACAGTCGTGACCTGCATGGCAAGATTGCCCATGACCGTCGTGAAAGCAGAGTACGGCCACAGCGAATTGCTGCCAGAAGAGCAAATGAGCTTCTCTGCATTGTGCGCCACTGCGAAACATTGTCCGAAGATGCCGATTGGCTCGACGAAGACGAAGTTGATGCCCGTGATTTAATAATTCCTGAACCCTCTTCGTCTGCTCTCCGGACGCCAGTTATGAATGAGTCAGAGTGGCTAGCAAACCCGTGGACGGAGGAGGAGTGATTCCTATTTAAATTGATTTTTTTTTACTTGATTAAGACGTATTATTAATTATGGCTGGTTTTAAACAAAGGTTTCGATTTTGTGATTATATTTTGACAAAAATTATTTACTTCAGTTAAATACCAGTTTCTTCTAATTGCATTAATATAGGTTGAAATAAATAATGTTATTTTGTGTTCTGAGTTTTATTAGTACAAATTTGAGACTGTTTCAAGATATGTAGGAGTACTCCTCTGGAAGGCTAATTTAACCAAAGTTTTGGTTTTTGTGAGTAGATTTTGACTACTCTCTCTTACTCTTACTTCAGTTACATTTAATTTGTATTTTAATGAAAACTTAAGCAATTTTTTATTACATTATGTGTGATCGTTTTTTATAGAGCACAATGAATAGATAAAATAAATAACGTACGCTTCCATGTGTTGCGAATTATTAAGAATATCCTGTTTTATTTATTGTTACTGCAAATGCCATCGAAACAATAACAAACGATATTTTAGTGATTTTCCGGTATTTTGCGCGATATAATTGACATTTTTAGGTAAAAATGGTCACTTGGGTGTTACGTAACATTTAAGGGGGGGAGGGGGTAAAGCGAAACGTTATGGCGCGTTACAGGGGGGGAGGGGGGTCAAAAATCTTCAAAAAATGCGTTACGTAATACTTGAACGGCCCCTAAGTTGTAGTTCTTCAAGATAGTGGCCATTTAGATTGTAGGAATCACAGCCCCACATGGGGCTCGTGACGTTAAAGTCTTCTAAGGCTATGTAAGGAGGAGTTATAAAATTGATCAAATTCAACCATAGGTCCTTTCTTAAATACCCAGGGACATAGATATCATGTAAATATAGCCAGTACTCCTGGATATATATAACAAGGTCTATAATGGCTACCTTCTTGTAGTGTCTCGCTGAGTTAATATAATGAGGTATACAGGGATTGACTGATATTAAATTACCTGCACCTATTTTTCCCTGTTATTGACATAGGCAAGTGATTTTGAAAGAGTAATTTTCGAAAAAGTTTCACAAAGGGTCTATATATGAGCTTTATTTTTAAGAATGACCTCCTCCCAGTTTGACATTAATCCACGAACGTTCCAATAAAGGACATCAATGTGATTACTAATGGATTGGGTCATTACTGGTGATCGAGGCGACACCAGTTAGCTGTGTCGGTAAACCACACCGGCGGATAAGGCAGACGAGTTTTCATGACTCTGAAGGTCTCTTCTAATTCTTTGGGATCACCTAGTTTGCAAGGGATGTCCAAAAGGGTAGTAATAAATAGATTGAGACTGTTGCCTACCAGTTGGTCAACTGTGTGGTTCCCTAATGTAGTAATTTGGAGGTTATCAGATGGAGTGACTTGGTTAATGATCATTTCTTATAGCATACTGTTGCTAATCAGTGGGTCATTTTCAAGGGGAGTAACATGTAGAGCAAGTTGTGATACTGCATTCAATGAAGTGGGGGAACAAGCAGGTGATTGGCAGACCGGGGAGTAATGCAAAAAGATAAGCATGAGATATTCACGGCCGCACTTTGAGCAAGTTATATTGGTGAGGCTTTTTCGATCAGGTTCCAAGTTTATATCATTGTTTTTGGAATTTTCGACGTGTAAAGGCAGATAATCATCCATTAAATTGCGTTGTGGGGCTAACTGGCCTAAACTGGATACATCTACGTATGTTCTGTGTCCAGGAGCATCATTACCCAGCTCCATGTCCACTAGTTTTTTATGTCATAGTCGGAAATATACAATGAAATCATCTTGCTACGGATTAAAAACTCGTACCTAAACCTGGCACACCCTTTATAATAAGACGAGTGATTATCCTTGCAATTTGCACAAATAAAATTCGTCGAGGTGCATTCATCTCTGTTATGACTTGGGATAAGCATTTAGAGCAGCATGGCGAACTAGAGCACCTTTGTATCCCCCAGCTTGTGGCACACAATGCACTGCATTGGTCTCGGTGGGGGCCGAGAGATGACAATCCTTTAGTTTGTCTAGGGGATTTGGGATGTTGACATAAATGAGAACCTTTCCAAAGTGGGCGCCGGCATATGGGGGAGCAAAGTGTGTGACGTCAAAAATATGAACCTCTACGTCCGCTTGGCTTTGGAGCTCACTCAAGTTGATTGAGCGACGTATTCCATAGATAAAATCTACTAAAATAGTAAGAAATTTGGGTATTTCATATGCCAGTTTGTAAACCCCTATATGTGTAAATCTCAGACAATTTAGAGCTTGGGGTTTTTTTAAATTTATGAATTGGGATCCAATACCTCCATCCAGGGCCTGGATTGATGACTGTTGTAAGATGGTCGCAGCAGCCGGGAGGGGTGAAGATTGTCTATCACTGATGGTCGCCCATCCGGTGACTAGCCATACCTGATATTGCTTAACTTCACAGAGATTGTGTTTTAGTGAAAGCCCACCAGGCCACGGCCTCCCCCAGTTGAATTTGACTAGGAATTTTATCGAGTTCAGCCTGGAGACCATGGGTGATACATCAGCTAGCGAGGCCAGTATCCTTCGAAAGAGACCCGGGGAGATGTATTCCTTTTGTTTGTCTGTAAATTCTTTTATATCTTTTAGCATTCCCTTTAGTCAGAGAATCATCATTTATATGGGAAATTATGAGCCAAGGGCGAGCTGCCAAGTTTAACAGTTCTTTGGTATCGATCGGGGTAGATCTCATATACTCACTACTTACATTACTAGCGCTATGATGATCAGTTATTTGCGATTGAGAGGACTGGGAAGGTTGCGCTACTTGTTCGCCTACAGCCAGACAGAATGTGGCCAATTGCGAACGGCAGGAATTAGCCTGATTAGTGATCTCGTTTACATATGCATTGCATTACAATCGTTTTTGTCTGTCACCTTTGTTTTTTTCTCGCTTTTATTTGTGCGATCATCTTTTTTCTTTTTCTTTGGAGTGTCAACCTTAGGTAATTGCGAAAGAACAGCTATAGCTACAACATCCTTTATCAGCGACCCTAGTAAGACCCAGGCCTAGACCTATTCCTTGCACGCTTCCCTGGGGGGGAGGGGGGGGGACGATCACCTAATGGCGTTTTCTCCCCCTCCATGTCTCCTGCTGAAGAGGAGCGGCGACCGCAGGTGGGGGAGAATCCTTAGAGGAGGGATGGGTGGGAGAATCTCTCCCATCCCTCCTCTAAGGGAGAATCCCCCATCACGGCGAAGTTTAGATTCCACAGAGAGGCTTAAGCGGCTTCCTCATAGTAAAATTCACTTCATGTCTGGAGGCGTAGGCAATCATGGCCCTCCTGTTTCCAATTCAGCTCCTTGCTCCTCCTTCCAGTCTTTCTACACCCTCAGGCCTCTGCCCGACCAATGCGACCTCAGACATGGGTAAAAATAGGAATAAATGCAAACCCTCTCCCGATTCGTCAGAGAATAAGAGGAACCAGGGTCCTAACAAAGCTGATAAAAAAGTCAATCCGAGCCCTAATCTCGCTACTTTGAAGATTTCAAGAGCGGACCCTCAAACCTGGTGGTTCTAAAGATGCTGATAATATTACAGCCCCCCCAACCTTAAGAGCTTCCTCTGATAACACCCAAGAGATATCTAGGAAACTAAAAATTGGGGGCTCTATGTGTTTTCTACTGACAAATCTAATAATAAAGTCAACATCCCTTACAGTATCTTCCGAGAGATCTTGTGGTCTACAATCGAGTCTACTCCGGTCTTTTCTAGCCGCAGATCTGGTTCTTATTTAGTAAAGTTTAAATCCTCTGCCCAAGCCAAAAGCTTTTTTAAGTTCCCATGCATAGGCAATTATAACCTTCACTTTGCAGTCCCAAACTATCTCATCTCAACGGCCTGTGAGATTGCCGGTGTTCTGATTGAGGTGAAAGAAAAGGAATTTAGACAGAATTGTAACATCAGACATCATATTAGGTCCATCAGAAAAGTCTCCTCCCAATTTCAAGAGGCTACGTATTGTAAATTGGTAATCTTCTTGGACTCCCCACACCTCTCCAGTAAAATTTTGTATAACCACCAAGCATTCGATTCCCTCTCACATTGCCCTAGATCTCGACAATTCAACAGGTGCCATATCCTCGGTCACTTTGCAAAATTTTGCCAGAACTCTGTTGTTGTAGATGCTTAAACTGTAATCACCAAGCCGACCAATGCTACTCTTCGACCAGATTATGTGCCAATTGTGGTGGGGGCCACTCTACTTACTACAGA
>JAHWFO010020901.1:684015-697912 GCA_023313115.1 Rhysida immarginata
CCAGATTATGTGCCAATTGTGGTGGGGGCCACTCTACTTACTACAGAAGCTGTAACAAATACATTGAGAAAGCTCTAATCCAAGAGTTAACGTACACAGAGCACATCCCCCACAATGAAGCTAAACATCGTATTGTTCGGCAACAAAGACCCCTTTTTACTTCGTATGCGCAAGCAACTCAACCATCACCCTCTCAACAGGTTACTATTACTTCTGCCTCACCTCAGAATATCTTTAATTCAATGAATAGGACCACAATGTCTATTAGCCCTTCTACCTCAGCACCAATTCCATATCTCTCCTCGTTTGCCTTCTGATAGCCTCCAAAATGTTCAGGATCTTTTTATGAAACATTAGAGGTATCAAAGGAAACTGGGAGGACCTAAAAACTTTATCATTACATTACGACATTCTTATTATAATCGAATCCCTGCTCACAGGTAAGCAACGAATTGAATGGTCAACTAGAAATCTTATCGCTCTAAATTGATTAGATACTGGGGTCTATTTACACATATTTGCAAATACAGCTAGAGTCCAAACTCCAGAATTGCATGGACACTGTTCTCTGCACTTATCCAAAATTTATCAAACCCCTATGCCCCCCTTTCTTCTGCTGGCCTCACACAGTAGCCTGACTCCTATTCAAACATTAGAGCATGCCATACTCACACGAATCTTTTCTGCCCTGAAGAGCACGCCTATAGATATCTTAGGCGTGCCTGCCGCTTTTCTCAAATTTACCCTTAGGTTATTTCAGTTACAAAATACGCAAATGCAACAATTTTTGACGTCTTACCTATCGGTCCGAATCTTTAAATCTAAGAAGATCAACCAACTAGCTCAGGAGATTTTGCGTAAATTTGGATTGCATCAACTGCAGTTTCAGCCGTATTCGACTATTATCTTCTCATCTCTTAACGGTCGCCTGGTCCCAATGCGTTGACATCCTGGAAATTTCAAAAAATCCAACCTGCAAAGTCATTTTCACCATATACAACATCAAATTCCTGAAGCAATATGGCATAGGCCCCTGCGATGGTCAAAATTTTGCAATCGATGTCTACCAATCGATGTTTCAAAATCATCGATGGATAGAAGGAAACCATCGACCAATACATCGATGTTTTCCAACAGAAAAGAAGCGAACTTACATCTATAAACTAAACTTAAGTAAATTGGACACACAATATTCGAGACGGATGCAAATCGTAGTTTATTCAGTTTTCCAGGAGAGTTCATACAAAGTTTTTATAGGAATACAACTCAAAATTAACAGTTGCTCTAAATGCTTGGGTTTTAAAGAACAGCGTGTTTTATTTAAAGTGAGTCCAGCTTTTGAAAATAATCGTTCAGCTGGAACTGAAGTACCTGGCACAGATAAATATTTGACAGCTAAGCAGCACAAATTGTAATTAAAATTCTGGATTGCTTTCCATAAAAACAGAGGATTTAGATGATGCGATTCAACAGGGGATGATAAATACGATTTCAAATTTGGATGAAGACCTGCTTGTGTCCCTTGAAGTTGAAATGCTTCACTAAATTGTGAAATAGTAACATTTCTTGCAGACCATAAACTATCATCATTTTTGGCACAATAGGAAATTTCAGAGAATAAGTGTCACGAACATGCGCAGTGGAATTAGAGTGACAAGAAAAGTACGTATAAGGAACATATACTTTTATAAAATTTTAATAACCAATAATAACATACAAGGGATGACTAATAAACGTTATTAATCAATGTTCACTTTAACGGAGCTACAAACTTTAAACGAAACAAAGTATGCTCCCCAAAAAAACTAAACTGGTTATTAGGGGATTCCCCTATCACGAGGAAACCCCTGAAATTGATAAGTAATTAAACAGGCTGGACTTTAACAATTTAACTGCTAATGGGTTAGACCAGCCGATAACTATCATTGATAGTTTAGAACTATTTATATGCCAAAAATAAATTCTCTAACTTTAGTTAAAAATAAAATTGCACATTACACATTTTGATTTACTGTCATTACATAAATTACTTGGCTTCTACTGACTAACAGTAACTGTGTATCTTCCTAATTCACGTAGCAAATAGCTGCCTTCAAATGCTACCCACAAGACAGAGAGCGGATACGCTATGGCGTTGAACGTCTCGGTCCGACGGGCGAGGGAAGCTGCAAAAAAAAAACGAACACCCTCATTAGACACGCCAATAGAAAACTGAGAAGATGTAGTAACTATAAAATGCGCTATAGTCAATAATGGCTTTCAAAGCTAGGAATGAATTTCACTACAATTCAAAGTAACCCTAAACCGAATTACTTTGGCCCCCCCGACCAACTAATTTACTCAAAGGCCCCTCCCTTGTCATTAATATAGAATTAACTTAACTTCCCTTCCCCTTTACAGGTTTACACAGCAGGAACAATTTTTACTATACAAACAGACAAGTAATTTTACGAGAATACGGCTTAGTGAACGCCGAGCGGGGAGATTGATGCCATGGTCAAGCAAAAGAACTAGCACCCTTTAATGATGCAAAAGGAGTGCAAGAAATTAAACCCATGGCACTACTTAAAATTCTCTTTGGTAATTGATGTAGATAACGGCCTCCACCCCAACTTGCGTTTTTTCCTACCTTGTGTTGTTTTTTAACATACATGTTGGGTTGCTTAGTGTTTTTGGGGTGGTGGACGAAAAATTTAGTTTTTATTTATGGTGGTAACGGCTTTTTTTTCCCCTCTCGAAAGCGATCTCCGCTAAATTTAATGGCAACGACTTCCGTCTTCCAAACACGCAACGCCATCTAGCGACAGCGCTTGAAGCCAGGCCTTGCTTTGATGACAGCCATGGTTCCTTCAATTAAGAAACCATGACGTCAGTAATCAGTTTAGTCACGGAATTTGCTTTGAAAGTAGTTCCAGTGATGAACCACCAGCCGTCTGTTGAGAGAGGTTATCTAAGGAAAAAATTAACAACCTTTAAATTTTAGCAAACTTTTACCACTCTCAGCGCTGCAGGCCTCATTCAATAAGGCTCATTGGTCACTGTTTTCCGTTACTCGAACGCCTCCGGCGTTCTGTCTACGATGACCCCCTCCGGGGGTAAGTTGATGATATATACCCCAACCTGTTTGGTCACAGGGGCAGTTGGTTTCCACCCGGCCGGTTACAGGAGGCTAATGGTCAGTATTTTTCTATTGACCATTTTCACCATCGTTTGCTTTTCCGTGCCTGACTTCAACTACTACCACCAGATGGCATTGCATATCTAGTATCTGTAGTACTGGTTAAGGTCAAAAACCCTCACCAGTGAGAGAATGATGACGTAATTTCTCACTGGGCTAACCGTCTTTTTCTCGGTGAGGATGGTGAGACTAACCGGTTAGGCATAGCAGCACTAACTGGCGTTTCTGACCGCGTTAAAATGACGTCACATATTTCTCACTGGGATTTCTGACCGACCAAGCGCTAACTCTTCTCACCAGTGAGAGTTTTTGACCTTAGCCACTAAGTATCTGGAAGAAGGAAGTCAGCGCCATTAAATCTAAAGGAGATCGCTTTCGAGTGAAAAAAAAAACACGTTCCCACCAAAAATAAAAACTAAATTTTTCGTCCACCCCCCCCCCCCCAAAAAAACACTAAGCAACCCAAGATGTATGTTAAAAAACAATGCAAGGTAGGAAAAAACGCAAGTTGGGGTGGAGGCCGTTATGTACATAATTACCTTTTCTTTTAAGTAAAGGAATATCGGCTTACCTCTTCTAGCCACTATACCTCGAGATTAGGGCAAAGGTGCCTAGACTTTCCCTCATGAAGCCATGTACGGACCAAGGAAAGACTCCAGTGGCGTAGTCGCTGGACAGAAACTCTGCCAATTCTTTGGTTAGAAATGGCTCACAGTCCTGGATGCACAAACCGACGACGCACACGATGGCGAAACTGCTATCACATGAAATGTTCAGGAAGTCGTATTCCAGCGCAAATATCGGTGGCGTTGTCTCGGGAAAAGATGCCTTCAGCTCGGTGGGAGCACCTTCGTTTTCCGCAAAGAGTTTTGCCCCGCTGTTGTCGAAAAACCTCGACGCCGTAAATGCCGTACCTGGTTTGCTCGAAATTGCTCGAAGCTTGGGAGGGTATTTCCACGTTGAAACCATCGTTAAAGAGGAGCCATAGGAAACTTCAGTGGAAAACATCTGAAGAACAAACTAAAGGAGGCACATGATTACTTATATCACTTACTTATATTATTAGCGTCGCAAGCAATTCCATTCGCATTGTCTGAGTCCCGACGCTGTGAGCACTTGTAATCTCTTATATTCCCCCTTTATTCTCCATCTTTTCGAAGATTTCCTTCGCAATCTTTTCGAGCGGAGATCGTTAACACTAGTTAACACCATTTCTCTCACAAGAAACCTTTGGCGACCTTTCCTCATCAATCTCAGAGGCCGCCGAATCCCCTTTTTTCCTTCCAATCTCCCGCTCGTTGCTCTCCTTGCTTTTGCGCAGCCGTCTATGACGCTTCCTCCCCTTGCTTCCGCTTTCAGGGATTCTATGGAAACAGATGTCTCCCATCTGATGCGTGTGCCATCTGTTATCTTTAAAATGAAACGGCAGAATTCCAGCATTATTTCTTGGCTTTTCCTTAGAGCCAAAAATACTGGATCTCGACTCTGTCTCAATACTTTGTGACAATAAGAATTCACTTGTGAATGTAGGAAATGCAGATAGTTCTTTGTTCATTTTTGTAATTGCATTGCTGCAGCATCGAGTACTTTTGAAGTCAACCTTCTTGAATCTACAGTGCTCTCACTAGGGGGTCTAGGCTGAACTCATCGACAAGCAGTCGATCTCGACAAAATCTAACCGTCGATAAATGGCATATTACACATTTATACACAAGTTTACACATGTATGGCTAGATGATATACACTTATATACACAAGTTTACACAAATTTACACATTATTTTACACATTTATCCATGTATACACTTTAGTACATAATACATTTTATACACTTTAATACATACTTGTAGACACAAGTACCTGTAGACACACAATATTTTTATTTTCACAGTTCAAGTTTCGTAGCACAAGAGAGTACTTCATGTATGTAAATATTTTTAAACAAGTTTTTGTTAATATTTTTAGAAAATGTGTATTCTTGAGTCATGTGTATTTAGCCTGCAGGCCGGAAACGAAGGAAAAAAGATTTCAATAAGAAATCTGTTGCTAAATTCTGAAATAACGATCGCCAAGTGCATAGTCGACTGCTCTTGAATTGTAGACAAGAATAAGGCAGTTGTCGATGGTCAAAGTCTACACTAGAAAATCGACGGTGTACAGTCTGTACACTGTAGACTCTGTAGACAAGTAGACAAGTCTACACTGTAGACTCTGTAGACAAGTAGACAAGTCTACACTGTAGACTCTATAGACACTGTAGAGAAGTCGTGTTAATGTTGCTCGAATCGACAAATGCGTCATTAACTACGTGACCGTCGACAGTCGACTGCTTGTCGATGAGCTCAGCCTAGACCCCTAGAATTGACAGAGGGCAGGGTGACAATTGCAGCAAGAGGGCATCATGCAGTATCAAGGCTCTACCCAATCATTTTTGACTACGCAGTTGTCGTATCTCTGATACCATGACCTCCTTTATTACTCCTGGAGTAATAAAGGAGGTCATGCTGATACATACAGGATCTGTATTATTAGTAAACTGGGAGCGCCATCTTTGATTGACCATCGATGGTATACTTGATCTATCGATGGTTGACAATCATCGATTTTGCAATGGATCGAAAGCTAAAAACATCGATGTTTTGATGGTTGTTCGATGCAGCGCAGGGCCCTAATAGTAATGATGGCCCACACTCACAAATGATTGATGTTAAAAAATTCGATATCGATTAATATCGATTAATTGATATTATATATTAGTATTATTATTATTATTATTATTATTATTATTATTGTTCTTTGGGAAAACCAAACTCGGATCAAGTCCGGAGGCCAAGTCCCAGAGGTGGACCCAAAAGAGGGCCAAACCCTAGGGACTCATAATTAAGAAGGGAAAAACACACGCTCTTGGGAGTATTGATAGTTGGGTGTAGGAATTTCCTTACTATGTGACAGGTATTATTATAATTATCATTATTATTATTATTATTATTAGTAGTAGTAGTAGTAGTAGTAGTAGTATTTTTAACTTTAGGCATACCTGTAGGTGTAAATATTCTGTAAACCACATATGAGTTTATTATATTGGGGAAAATTGAAACCCCTCGTCACTGTAAAAGGCCTTTATACTTCTATTAAAATGATAACAAGATGACACGCATGTTCGTACTTTACATTCAAGCGGTAAGCATCTAATCTCTTTGGTAAGTTATTCCAATGTTCAGTAGCATTGTATGGAAAGTGTTGCTTAAGAAATCTCGACATATGATGTGGTTTGTATTTTCCCCAACCTTGTTTTCCGATTGTTATATGTCTTATAGGCTTTATATGTATTTTTATAGTCCATAAATATATAAGACGGATGCAATGATGATTTAGCTTAATATCGAAACTAAAACTAATTATTAACAGTTTGCACTCCTATAGGGAGTGCAAGTGGCTACGTCACAGCTGACGTCATTTGCGCGATGAACGGGCCGAGAGCCTAGGAAATGGGATCGCTGGTTCCAAACATTGGAACTACGCAATATACGTACTAGCATGACCTACTTTATTATTACGTAATAATAAAGTAGGTCATGGTACTAGTAACGTTGAAACGGGCGGCCAGTAAAAATGACATCTCTTAAATTATTTTGTTAATTTATGTAATTGATACTATTATTAAGACATTTAATCCCATTATATAATTTATACATTAATATTAGAACGCTTTTTAATCACTTTTAATCACTTAGCAAAAGAATGCCATCGTTCTCGGATCTTTCTTTCTTTGGGAAAACGATAGATGTCTAAATCGCTGTTTTGGCTCCTTCTTGAGCAGTGAGGAACTAAACAATTTCACATCTTAAATGTGTTATAAACACTGGGCTTATACAAAGCGATTTTATTCCATCCCTACGTTGGAACCATGTTAAATCCCGAAGCGAGAAGACTTGTTTGGAACCAAATCGAGTCACGTGACTGAAGAATTCCAAGGACTGACGTCACACTTGCACTCCCTATTGGCTGAAGCCAATCGGATACATATTACATCATATATAATATGCCAATTTTTTTTTTTTTTATAATTAAGATTAACCTTCCATCGGGCGCAATACCGTTAGGCACATCTTCAGGCACAATGAGCCTGTTAGGCACATTCCATTAACAGATCTGATTGTAACCATAAAACTTTTTCTTTTTTTTTAAATCATCCTTCCATTAAAGAAAAACATTTTTTAAGAGTTTCTGTTAATATAAAACGTAAGAGTTCTCAAAAAAATTGACAAATTCACAAAATTTAAAAAAGCATTAAAAGAGAGATTTTATTATTATTTTTGTTTTTCCATCACCAGATAATTTAAGTAGAATCCAATACACAATAAGTAATTTTTAATGCTTAATATTTGAAAATTATAGGCTTAACTACAAGGTTGAAATTATATGCTTTTCTGTTATTCGTTGTAGCAGAAATCACATACTAAATATGCATGCGACAAACAAATGGCCTTCTTGCATGTATATTTTGACAGCCTTCTGATGCCAGTTTCGGTGGTGCAGATTACACATCCAAGTCTTTTTGATGTCACTGTAGATGATTCAACTTTTTCATGTGCGTGGACGAAATCTTGTCAGCCTCAGTTGGAGGTCTAAGGACATTCCAAGTGTAATAATGCTCCTGCGCGTAATTTATCTGATCACTAGTTCATGGGACACTTGTTTCAGAAATATTTTCCTTCTCATTGCTTCTAAGCCACTTCCAAGATAAATTATTTAGGTGTTGATTCCACTTATGTTCAGCATAGTGAAAAATATTATTATAGGCCACTGCTTGATGTTGTGTGCAACGTTGAATAGAGCACACGTTTTGTCAGTATTGTCAATTTCTCCCTTGGTTGAATTATAAAAGGAAATTATTTCAGGTTTATTTATTTCGCCAGAATTTGTGGTGATTGGTCCATAATAGAATAATTTCCAACAATTCGTCAGTAAATAATTTATCCTTATAATCAACAGCAGTTTTTGCCAAGCTTACATGTCCTATGAATCCAGGCAGATGAGTAAGTATGTTGTAAGATCCCCTTCATAAATTCTTCTTGGAGGATCTTCTGTCCATTTTGTAATTTTATCTTTTCCTAAATAATGATTAATACCTGCAGCTGAATTTTCCTTATCACTCTCCTCATCCTCATCCTCCTGCTCTGTTTCAGAATCCGTGTCACGTTCCTCTAGATCATCTTCTGAAGGGGTGTCACTCTTTCCCCAAAATCCTCATTTATTAAGTTTTCATCATCATCATCATTTTATAAATAATGTAATACTTCAGCGAGGTCCTCATTATTCCTCAAATCATAAGATGTATTTGTCATTTTTGCAGAAAAACTGATACAAATGAATAAAAGATAAACATTTTCATGTTCAGGCGCAATGTGCCTAACAGGCCAGGTTAGGAAATACATGTCTTATTATAAATACTGTTTTATATTTACAGTATTTATTTGTTAACTGAATAAGATAATTCAATTTACTGAATCGATTTTGAAAAATACATACCTCAGAAAATTTGCGAAATCAGGTGCAATGTGCCTAACAGATCACTTTAATTAGTATCGTCACTCAAAAAAATTTTGAAATGAACTAATGGATAAGTATGAAAAGGTCACTAGATAAGAGACAGCTACTCAAAGTTTCAAGTGTTTCTGGCATCTAAGAGCGCGAAGGCGATCTATAATGTGAGAGCTGTGCCTATTAGATCAGTTGCGCCCGACAGAAGGTTAAATAAAAAGATTGATTACATAAATGTTGTTCTAAGTTAACTTTAACACAAAATTTAAATAGTCTCTATTAACCATTGAGGCTTCTTTCTTCTTCTTCTAGATCGTCTTTTCTTCCTTCCAGATTGTGTTAATTCTCCTTCTTTCTTCTAGATCGATCGGCCTCGGTGGCTCAGGGGTTGCGTGGTCGCCTCTGATGCCCGAGGACGCGGGTTCGACCCCGGCCGAGGACGACGAGGATTTTTTCAGGGGGAAAATCCTGAGATCACGCACTTCCTTCGGAAGGGAAGTAAAGCTGTTGGTCCCGTGTAGTCGTTTGCCGGCTGCACGTTAAAGAACCCTTGCGAGGCAAAATTTGCGGCCCCTATAACGCCGTCCTGAAATGACCATGGCAGTTGAAAAGGACGTTAATAGCAAACAAACCAAACCAACCTTCTAGATCGTCTTTTCTTCCTTCCAGATTGTGTTAATTCTCCTTCTTTCTCTTCATCCTCTATTTCTCCCTCTTTCTCATCATCCTCGATTTCTCCTTTTTGGTTGTCTTCTTGTTTGACTCCTTTTTCTCGATTCATCTGCTCTTGATCTCCCATCTTATTCTGCTTTATTTCTTCCTCACACGGTTGTTGGTTCACTTGTACTTCCTCTTCTTCGTTATATCAGTCATCTGCTGACGTATCTGTCTGTTCTCGATCTTGTCTCGCACGCAGAAATTGTCTATTTCTTTCATAGGTTCGTCCATTTTCTGTTATGACTCTGTATCTTCTTGGATATTTAGTTTGTTGTATCACTCTTCCTTTTTCCCATCTATCTTTCAAAGACTTCTTCATCCATATGTTTTGACATCTTCATCCATATAAGTCTTGTTGGCGCTTAACATGTCTGTTAGCATATCGCTGTTGTAATTGTGGTCTATTTTCCAATAATCTTCTAATATTTCGATTTGAGCAATTTTGCCTTGTTTTATCATTAAACTGAGGAATATGTCCTTTTAGCTTTCGTTTAAACATGATATCTGCAGGCGCTGGCATATCTTTAGCTGGCATTATATTGTATAAGAATAGTACTTCACTCAAACGGAGATTCTGATTTGTTAATTTTCTCAGAGAACGTTTAAAAGTTTGAATTGCTCTTTCCACTTGTCCGTTGGATCTTGGATATAATGGGCTTGATGTAAAGTGATCCAATGCAATGGTATTACAAAAATGTTTCCATTCTTCTATATTGAATGGCGGACCATTGTCTGTGTATATTTTTTCCAGTACACCAAATCGTCCAAAAATGTCCTGGCAGGTTTCTATTGTAGCTTTCCTAGTAAGACTCTTCATCTGTTGTACCTCTATAAACTTGGAGAAATAATCCACTATCAATATATATAGTCCTTGTTACTTTCTTTAAAGAAATCTGCAGCAACGTGTTGCCATGGTTTCTTGGGAATGTTTCTATTGAGAATAGGTTCATGTGGATTGTTATTTCTATATTTTTGATATAAATCACAGTTCATAATATAATTTTTTATTTCGTTCTTCATACTCGTCCAGTACAGTGTTTCAGTTGCTTTTTTGCACGATGATACCATGCCTCTCTGGCTTCTATGTAATAATTCAAGCATTTTCCTGCGTAATATTTTTGGAATTACCAGGCGTTGTCCTCTACATATGAGATCTTTCACATGATATAGTTCATCTTTGCAGTGCCAGTATTGGCGTATTTCTTCTTTTAGGCAGATTTTTCATTTGGCCATCCATTTTGAAAAACTTTTTTTAACATTTGTAATTCTGTATCTGATGCTGTTGCAGTTTCGATTTCTTTTAATTTTCCGGATGTAACCTTTGCAATAATGCATATTTCAATTTTCTGTTCTTTTTCAACAGTTTTTTTGTCATATCTCTCTACTGCAGCTCTGGATATCTCTCATCTGCAGCTATTAATTTCTTTCCTGGAACATATTTTAGTTCTGCATCATATCTTTGAAAACGTATTAAAAATTTTTGTAGTCTTGGTGAAACTTTATCAAAAGCTTTTTGCATTATAGCCAATAAGGGCTTATGGTCTGTCTCCACTTTAACTTTCCCACCGTCTGTGTAATAGTGGAATCGTTCCAATGCGAACACGATAGCAAATTATTCTTTGTCGATCTTTGGATATGCTTGCTGCGCAGATGTAAGTGTTATTGATGTGTTCTCCACCAATTTTCCATCTTGTAAAAGCAGAGCACCTAATCCATGCTTGCTTGCATCTACTGATAAAGTTACTGGTTTGTCATTATCAAAGTAATTTAGTACAGGTGGTTTTTGTAGAAGTCCTTTTATCCTGTCGAATTCTCTCATGTGTTCTTCTTTCCAACACCATGTCACACTGTCCTTTAATAATTCTCTAAGGATTTTAGCTTCCTCTGAATAATGGCCACAAATCTCATCAGGTATGTTACTAAGCCTAAAAATCTTTTTAAGTCTTCTTTTGAAGTGGGCACTGGATGTTTATTAATAGTTTCCAGCTTCTTGGGATCTGGATGCACTCCATCCTTATTTAAGAACGTGTCCCAAATAGTTCACTTCATCTTTTGCTAGTTGTAGTTTATCCTTACTGAACTTCAGATTTTCTTTTCTTGCTACTTCCAAGACCTTCTTTAATATTTTTGCATGATTTTCATCATCTATAACTGGCATCAGTATGTCGTCAAAGTATGGCGAGATTTCAGGTACACCGCAGAAAATATCACCTATCGCCTTCTGAAACATTTCAGGAGGACAGTTTAATCCATATGGTAATACTAGCCAACGATAATGTCCAAACGGGGTTACAAAGTTGTATAATAAGAACTTGCTTCCGTTAATGTCAGGTGCCAAAATACGTTCTTCATATCAAGAATGGTGAATTTTCTTGCTCTATGGGCTTTTGCAAGTAATTTATCTAGAGTTGGAGGATTATATCCTTGTCTTTTTATTACTTTGTTGAGTTCTCGTGGATCTAATACAATGCGTATCTTCCCATGTTTCTTTATGAACGTAACGCTGTTAACCCGATCTGTCGGGGTGTCAACTTTCTTTATCAAATTTTCCTTCTTGCTAATTCCGCCTTAACATTCTTTTCTAGAGCTGCTGGAATTCGTCTGGGCATTGCGCGAAATGGTTGAGCATCCTTTTCTATTTGAAATGAGTATTATCTTTTTAATCTTCCTGTGCCTTGAAAAACATCTTTATATTGTTCAATTATACTCTGAACATTTTCATGTTCTTGTTTTTTCTCTTGTATTTCTATAACTTCATATAGGCGTTACCTTCTGCACCTAATACTGGAGTTCTGGCTTCATGTATCACGTAAAAAGTTAAATATTGTACCATATTCTTATATTTGCATTTACATTTTATTTTTCCTAAAATTGGTATCTTCTGTCCAGTATATGTATAAAGTCGTGCATTCGAGTGCATTATTTGTGGTTGTCTATTCCATTTCATGACAATTTGCTTTGATAAAATATTGGCTTGTGCACCACAATCAAGTTTTAAATTTACCGTATTTCCATTAATTAAAATTGGACAATAACATGCATCATTATGATATGTATCTGTCTTCTGTTCAATTTCTGATATTATAAAATTGTCATCATCGCTTGACTCATTGCGTAATTCATTTATTTGTTTTGGCTTATAAAATTTCTTTCCTTTTGTCTTCTGTTTAGACTTGCACATTTTTATAAAATGATTAGGGCCTCCACAGCCTCTACATTTCACACCAAATGCTGGGTACTCTCTATAATTGTGCGTTCTGCCACATTTTGGACAAAATTTTTATAGTGTTTGCATCTCTATTTTGTCCAGGCTTCACATTTATATTCGTATTCTTGCTTTTATAACAAAAACATTTACTTACGGCATCAACTGGTTTATTGTCTCTGTTCATTTCTTGACCGTATCTCTTTGAAACTTCAGCAGTTTTACATTGCTTGATTATCTCTTCTAATTTTATCGGCCCTTGTCTTAGAAGCCTTTCTCTCAATGCCTGATCTGAGAGTCCACTAATTATTTTATCTTTAATTGTTCTGTGTTTATTCGTCTCTGTCGTATCTTTAAGTTGCATTCCTCTGTCTGGGTCAAAACTTCGCTTAGAAACCTATCAAATGTTTGACCTTCCTTTTGATATATACTAAGAAAAACAAAAGAAGCATACGTTACATTTTTATAAGTAGTGAAATGTGCATCATATTTAGCCATAATATTGTCAAAATTCTCGGGAGTTGTCTCGTCAAACAGAAAGCTTCTATATATTTTCTTTAATTCTTCTCCACAAGAAACTAATAGCAATGATTTACGGACTTCATCTGATGCTTGTATACTCTAAAGTTGCGTTCCCATAGCTCGCTTGGAGCGTGAAGCTTGAAGCTTTGAGCGTTTTGAGTGTGATTTTTCAAGCTCAAGCTATCCTAAACACCAAGCTGATATGCGCGAGTTGCGTATAGCGCTAGGAATTTCAAGCTGCTTTTCGCTTCAAGCGGATGTCTAGGTCAGTTTGATTTTAAAGCTACTAGCAGCTTGGAAATGACTGAGGCACATTCGCAGTACGCCTTTCTCTCATGACAGCAATGGGTGCGTGCATGGGGTCGTGATGATAGTGTGAATACAAAGGAGAAAAGTGAAGGAAGAATTCCGCGAATTGTACATGTATTTGTTTCCCTTTTCTCCTTTGTATTCATGTTTTGTTTGATGAATATCTTCAGTTTAAAATTATTTCTTCTTTGAGTATTATACTATGGTTTAAAGTTTTTTTATTAAATATTTATTTATTTTATTTTGTTTATTTATTTATTTATTTATTTATTTATTTATTATTTTATTAATTTATTTAATGTTATTTATTATATTACATTTGAATGAGCTAATTTTATATAACTTTTAATTTGTTATTTTATATTACTTTTATTTTGTTTTCATTTTATTCATTTATTATACATTATATTCATTAATTAGTTT
>JAHWFO010020901.1:702912-732721 GCA_023313115.1 Rhysida immarginata
GCCAAATTTATCACTATTATTTGTATCCAGCCATGGTAAACTTTCACTTTAGTATAATCAAAGAAGCTGCTTGCCCACTTCACCACAAAGCGTGATTGTTGCACGGTGTGACGTTAAGGTTTTCGGTTATCTATAAAAACTGTTGTTCTTACGTTTGAAGAAATTATTTTCATTATTTGATAAATGGAAAGCAGTAAACATCAAATAATGAAATCGGCATTTATGCAGACAACATCCTCCAATGCAATGCGTTTTCCGGTATTTTTTTAGGTTAAATTGAACTATCTGAGCACGGCGTAATACTAACTGCCACTTCTACAATACTAGTATGTGGACGCCATCGCTCCGCTCCAGCGCCCCCTGCCCGCGGCGAGGTCGAATATAAACATACCCCTCTGCAAATTGGTAACCCTCCGGGGGTAAATAACTAATATATACACCAACCTATTTGGTTACAGGTGGCAGTTGGTTTCCCCTTGGCCGGTTACAGGAGGCTAATCACGCTTCGTGGTGAAGTGGGCAAGCAGCAGCTTTCATTATACCGGTTGCCTTTGCGAAACAGCCACTTTTCCCACTATTCCCACTTTGTCATTCGAGAAACCCCCACTGGTGACTTCATGGCATTCGAAAATTCAAAGTGAATTCACTTTTTCCTCCACTCAGAACACTCCGCTCAATATTTCCTGTCACTTTTCTCACCCACAAAAAGCCAGTGGAAAAACTGAAAAATAACGTATGATGAGAAAAACTAAAACCAGATCGAGTAATATTATATTAAATTTTATATTATTTTTTAATTGCGTTCTCAACCAGTTGTAAAGTTGATTTTTTAAATTACTATTTTATCAATAAATTTTTATTTTTAAAAAATTATAAATAATTTAAAAAAACATAAAATTGCATAATTATTCTCAAAAATTGTGATTTATATTAATTAAATTAAATTATAGAACTTAGTGTATACTTATATTCCGTACTAGTTATATGCTGTATGTAATAACCAATTTAATCTAAAATTGCATTAAATTTGGGTATCTATTTGTTTTAATTTATTTTTAATCTCGTTGTTTCACTGCTAATAGTATAGTAAAACTAAAACTAGATCGAATTATAATATAATTTGCAACTGAGAACAGTATTCTACGAATTGTTTAAAAGCGATTAATAAATAAGTCTTACACAATAAATCATTAAAGTACAGACTTTTAAAACTCAAGAAAATTTTAATATACGTAGACTTTTTTACGTTCTTAATTTACCTTGATTTTACCAAATTATTATTATTATTTTCATTTTATTTTTGCATGATTATATAGTTTTAAAATATTTCCTTCTATAAAAAAAACTGATACTTATGTCTTCACAAAGCAGGAATAAATGACTCATGTACTCCAGCGGTCCCACCAGGTTTTAGGCTTTGGTCTTCATGCCAATCGCCATAGGGAAGTTGCAACCTTAATTCAATTGATGCGCAGCGCAATCTAGTAACTGTTAGAAAAACTAACAACCTGTACACGTGCCTAATGCCATGGTAGAAATTATAGCTGTGTGGAAACTATTGCTGTGCAGGCCCGTAATAGGGGGGGGGGCCAATCGAGGGGGGTCGACGACCAACCCATTATAGAAAAAGGTCCGCCTCCCAAATATGGAAAAAGGTCCGTGTAGCGTGTGCATGTGGTTGTTTTCTGGTGACGGTTTATCTGACACCATTAATTACGCTTCGTTTTTTGTAGGACGGATAAATTTAATTAACCAACTGAATAGTGTACTACATATTTACAATTTACATAAAAATCATTAAAGATACTAGAGTTCGTTCTGGAAAGGCGGGAGCTGGCGAGACTGCGTTGTCATCGATCCTTAGTCCTCGCGTGTCTGTCTGTCTGCGTTGTCTATCTAGATCTTGTCTGTGGTCTGGAAAATTCGGGAGAATTCTGATCATCAATCCCAGGATGCTACTCATGTGGCTAGTGGCCTCTGGTGGTCGTCTGATGAAGCTGCTTGCTTCCACGCCGTCTAGTGGTGAAACGCAGAAAGTGTCCGCGTTTATCGCCATAGTACTCCCCCTTCCCCCCCAATGCCAGAGGCACGGCACGTCACAAGTATCTGGGATTGAAACGTACCTGCCTGCCGGATCAGCGATGGGGTTGCCTGGGGATGCAGCTGGCTGTTGGCCTGTTGTGGTGTGGTCGTCGTCGTCGTTGTAGCGTCAGCGATGGGGTTGATGGGTGCTGCAGCTGGCTGTTTGGTATGGGACAGTGTATTCGTCGTTGTGGGCGTTGCGTCGTCGTTCAATATGTAGGCGGGCTTCAAGCGGTCCATGTGTATGGCCTCGTCTCGACCATGTCTGCGGCCCTTACAGTGGGTGGTTGAAAGTCTCACAATCGGGAACGAGCCGTCGTTTGGGTTCAAGAGCGTTGGCCTGGCGGTCTCGATCTGCACGAACTCGTGAGAGCATGTGGAGATGGTGAAGTATACGAAGCTCGCTATCTGGTTGTGAGCAGATGTTGGCGTCGGCTGGAGGGCTCACATAACCTCACTCAGGTGCTGCATGAACGTGGAAGATTCGGACGGGGAAAGTTTGGTCGGGTCGAAAAACTGCCCGGGCAACCGGAGCGTGCACCGTACATCATTTCGGCGCACGTGCCTCCGATGTCTTCCTTATAGGCTGAACGGAGTCCGAGCATCACGATGGGCAGGGAATCCATCCATCTCTGGCTGTGGCAGCGAATCGCTCCACTAGCCCGTTGGCTGTTTGATCCCCAATGTGGTTTTCAGGGCGGCAAACAGGTTGGAGGTGAACCGCCGTCACTGGTCGGTTGTTATCGTTGTTGGAACGTGGAATCGGGAGATCCAATGACGGGTGAGTTTGTGTGCCACGGTTTCCGCTGTGATGTCTTGGAGGGGGATGGCTTCCGGCCAACGGGTGTAACGGTCCACGTACGTTAGCAGGTATTGGTGGCCTTCTGATGGTGGTAGGACGCCTATGAGGTCCGCATCCAGTAGTAGAGGCTTTAAGTTAAGAGAGGTGTTGTTCTGCTGGAGGAGGCTTGAAGTGTGTCATCCTCCGATTGCGCTTTCCCCATGGTGGCGAAGTCGGTGGCAGGGAGTTGTAACTCTGCCACACGGGACAAGCATCAGCAACCACGTTGCTCGAGCCTGCCACATGGCGTATGTTCGTGGAAAACTGCACGATGAAGTCAGTCTTCCTAGTTAAAGCATAAGTGAAGGGGCGGTGGTCTGTGCAAATAGTGAAATCTCGCCCTTCTAGCTCGTGGCGGAAGTGCTTACTGGCCGCGTAGATGGCCAACAATTCCCTGTCATATGTCGAGTATTTGGTCTCAGCCGTGCTGAGCTTGCGTGAAAAAAATGCGAGGGGACGCAGGGCTTGGTCGCATTGGCTGTGGAGCGTGGCGCCGATTGCTGCATCGGACGCGTCTACCATGGGGGTTAGTCTTTGATTTGGGGCTGGAAATGTCAGTGTTACGGCCTGCATGAGATCACGCTTGCAAGATTCGAAGGCAATGCAGGTGACGTCGCACCAGGGGACCTTATGCATGTCTTTTTTCTTCACTTCCTTCGTCAGCTCATGAAGTGGAGCTTGGACGTTGGCGGCGTATAAAATTTAGCATTGCCAGGAAACGTCGCAATTGAGTGATGGTTTCCGGCAATGGGAATTCAGATATGGCGGTCGTCTTGTCAGAGAGGGGTTGGACTCCGTTTTGTGAAACGAGACAACTGAGGAAAGCTACGGAAGGCTGCCCAAAGACGCACTTGGCGACGTTGTTGTGGAGGTTGTAGTCGCTCAAGCGTTGCAAATTCTGCTTGATGTGGTTGGCGTGCTCCTGTTCGGTATGGTACGCGACAAGAATGTCGTCCACGTACACGGAACACAAAAGTCCAAGCCGGAGAACACTTCATGTATAGGGCGTTGAAATGTCTGCCCCGCGTTGCGTAAACTGAACAGCGTTGCTGTGAACTCGAACAGGCCAAACGGGGTGGTTATGGCTGTTTTGGGAATGTGCTCGGGCAAGATCGGAATTTGATGATATGCCCGAGCCAAGTCGATGGTGCTGAACACTTTTTTCCGTGCAATGTTTGGGTGCAGTCTTGGATGTTGGGCAGGGGGTAATGGTCTGGGGTCGTCACTGCGTTGGGACGACGGTAGTCACTGCGTTGGGACGACGGTAGTCACTGCAAGGACGCCAGCTGCCATCAGGCTTCCTGACCATATCAGGGGGCTGGCCCAGGGACTGTTCGATGGTCTGATGATGCCGTCGGTCATTAAGATGTCGAATTTAGTGATGCCCGTTGGATCCGGATCTCCGAAATATCCGGATCCGGCTCCGTATCAGGATCTCAGATATCGGATCCGGATTTCGGATCCTTTTGCTGGATGCGTATTAAGACTAATTAGGACTTAAGAGGACTAGGCTAACACTTAATGGACCACATGCACGGTCGAGCAGCGCCACCGTCGATTTTATTTCAAAGCGAGGCTGGGCTGGCAAGCTTTAGTTAGGGTTAAGCTGTACCCATGTGTTGGCAGTATGGTGAAATTTTAGTGAGTTGTGATTTTTGCTTTTTCACTATTTATTGCTAACCTGATAAATAATCTCATATAAAATGGCACATTGCTGTGTGCCTAGATGTATAAATGATCACCGCTACAAAAAAGAAAAAATAGTTCATCGATTTCCTGCTGACAACAAAGGTTGTAAGCTATGGATAATCCAAATAAAGAGGGATATTGGACCTTTATTTCAGGTAAATAAATTCATAAGTTAAGCATACATTAAAGTAAATAATTTTCATGGCTCTTAACATGTGTAATAAAATTAATAACATTTAAATAAAATTGTATAGATGGAACACTTGATTTATAAATAATTAAGGTGATTCTTATTTTTGTAAGTGACACGAAATACTTACGTATGTAGTGATCATTTTGAAGAAAAATTCAAGAAAAAAACATTAGCAGACTTACACATATTGACAAAGGATGCCTATCCTTCCAAATTTAAGTGGACCCAAGATGTGCAAAAAAGAAAATCACCAAAAAAACGCTTCAGTCTGTTAGTGTGAATTATAATGAGCAAATTGAGTTATCTTTAAAAATCAGAAAAATGTTGACTAACCTTTATTTTTATTTGTATTTTTATAAAATACAAAACTTAATTAACCATAATTAATTTTAATTAAAAAAAGGTTTACAATTTACTGCCTGTGTCAATAAATCACTACTTTGTGGAGAAATAAATATTGCTAGTGAGAGAAAGCAAGTATGCAAACATATCAATCAACAAAACTATGCATTTGCCACCACCAAATATTTGTGTGGGCATGAAGCATTTATTTTATGTATTTTCAAGCTAAGCATACACATAAACCAAAAGCACATGCATAATAAAAATTACCATTTCTTACTAAACTTTTGCTTTTAGATTATCATTTTCTTGTCATCTGTTTAAATAACACCTTCCAAAATGTACAATAAAAAGAATTAAATTGTACATATTTCAACACAGTAATTTTTATTTTTGCTAATTTAATTTTGACTAATCTTGATAATCATGTATATAAGACTCCACAAAAATTTTATCCTCTTTGAAAATTTGCTTTAACTGTTTTTTCCAAACAATTTTCAATATCACCATGGCAAATATTGGGTAAAGACTCTAAACTCGTAGTCCAGTTAGTTGACATTTCAAAAACAGCAGTAATTTACTTGTAATAAAATGCTGCTATGCTAAAAAACCGTACTGCCAACACATGGGTACAGCTTAACCCTAACTAAAGCTTGCCAGCCCAGCCTCGCTTTGAAACAAAATCGACATTGGCGCCGCTCGACCATGCATGTGGTCCATAAAAGCTTTTATCAACTGTTTTCAGAAAAAGTTTCCATATACACAATTTCTTGATATAGGATCCAAATTTCGGATCTTGGATCTCGGACCTAGGTCCAAAAAAAAGATCCGGATATCCGGATCTTGAATTATCCGGATCTTGACATCAATATCTTTTTGCAGCTTTTAGCATGTCGAGGGACAGACGTCTTGGTTTGGAGAAAACAGGAGGGCCAGTGGTTTTGATGTGGTGAAATACCAGTAGTTCCCCCTCGGATTTGCAGGGCAGGGACGGGTCAGTTATTCGTTGAAATTCTCGCAGGATGTCCTAGTAAGGAGAGATCGTGGATAGAATTGCGATCCTGCTGATAGAGATAGGTTGTTTCTCTTGGACGCCCTTCGTTGTAATGTGGGTCGTGCCATCAATGAGGCAGTTGTCTTTCACGTCCAGTAGAAGGTTGTTGAAAAAACAAACGCAAAAACACTGATTGTTGAAATCCAAGATGGAAACAATGAAGATTGGATTGTTGCTAGATCTACTTTGGTCATGTGACTTTTAAGTGCCCCGGCCTGTCTTTCTAGTTGGCTTTGGTTGATGAGGAATGACATCATCGACACGTCGTCGGCCACGAATATCCTGTCAAGGCGGTCGCCGCTAATGGCTGGTAGCAGCCACCCGATCAGTTTACCGGGTCCGTGCTCTTTGTATATGAGCATGGGGTGGTACTTTTACGTGCACGTTCTTTGAATTTGGTGTGGTAATAACACATCGGGACTGCTTTGGTTGCTTTGCTTGGGTCTGCAGCGGCTGCATCTTTTCAGTGTGCGGTGGGGGTACACTTCTCGTGGCTGCCGCTGTATACTTGTGAGGTCGGCGCATACCTCGGCTGTCTGTTGTTGAACTGGAATGTCGGTTGCCTCTGCTCGGCTTTTTGATGATTCTGCGGTTCCTGTCTTTATAATTAAAATTCCATTTTGACATGGCCATAAAAAAAACTACCGGACCGAAAGCTATAATACTTGGTAATATTATACAAGAAGGCATGGGAAGTTCATACCCACCAAAAAAAAATTAGTTCAAAACGTCACCACCTGCATGGAATGGCACTCTATGCAATATTCATATACGAAATTAGACACGAAGACACAGGTTAACAAGTCTTTAATCGTTACTAAAATTAGTTACATGATTAAAATTATTTTTAGTAACGATTAAAGACGTGTTAACCTGTGTCTTCATGTCCAATTTCGTATACGAATATCGCATAGAGCGCCATTCCATGCTGGTGGTAACCTTTTGAACTAATTTTTTTGGTGGGTATGAACTTCCCATCCCTTTTGTATAATATTACCAAGTATTATAGCTATTGGTCCAGTAGGTTTTTTTTTAAGGCCATGTCAAAATGTAACTTTAATTATAAAGACCCTGTATTCGCGCCTGGACGCATCCATTTCTGTTGCCATAATTTATTGTCACCCTCTAAAATTTGTTCTGGACATTTTGTAAATGGCAGATCTTTTTACCACCAAATATCCAGATTACAAGCCTACAATATTTCCTCTTATTTTATAAAAATACACCATTAACAAATAAATCTACTGAGAGGTTTCTAAGGCAATATAAATAATTTCTTCCTTTTCTGATAATTTTTTTTTCTAAACAATCGTTCCCAATCAGCAATCGATTGAAAATTGCATGGCAATGTCATCTCATTTTCTTGAAGAAGGCAGGTGTTCTTTAAAATGTCTAATGTTTACCAACTATGTAAGATTAAACTTACGCCGTGTGTTTACCTAACGATGTTACTAATTTCTGATACCAGTTGGCAGTATTTCACAGCGATTGATGCGATCCTGGAGTGTTGCATCTTTCCTATTACTTCATTTATTCACTGAGGCGATCGCGATTATCTCGCTTTTCGTGAATTCATGCCAATTCCACTCGATTCATGGGAAATTCACCAGTGGAAAAAGTGGCTGTTTCGCAAACGCACCCACTAATGTGAAAATCACGGTCTATAGAAGTAAATGGTCGTTCAACTCCCGTCATTTTCCATTGTTAAGGGAAGCTAGGGAATTCAGATCACGCTAGGAGCCGCATAGTCGCAATGGACTTTCTGCGCTCTATGCGGCACCTAGCGCGATCTGAATTTCCTAACTTGTAAAGTTATTTTATTTATTTAGTTGATGCCCAAAATTAATAGTGAACTATGTAATGCATTCAATAGTTGGATTGTCAATCATTTCTTTAAGATTATATAGAATACATTAATTTCGGCAGTATTATGCCAATGATTCCGGCTGCATTGAAACTGAAAATGAAACTAAAATTTCTAGCTCACGATAGGGCGGCGCGCCATGCGTTTTTAATCCGATTGTACATGCAGCGCCATTTTTCAATTGACTTACCCCCCCCCGGCCCCCCTATTGGGAGCTTCATTTTTCAGTGGAGTTGGATGACTATCTGCAATCTAAAGACTACGGTGAAAATATACCCCAGTGATTATCAAAACATCAGGAAGTGTTCACTTCTGACACCATGTTATATGTCTTATAGGCTTTATATGTATTTTTATAGTCCGTAAATATAAAAGATGGATGCAACGATGATTTAGCTTAATATCGAAACTAAAATTATTTATTAACAGTTTGCACTCCTATTGGCTGAAGCCAATCGGATACATATTACGTCGTATATAACACCGATGACTTTTTCATAGACTAAGGAAGTAAGTCCGTGCAGCCTCGCTTTCCAACATGCAGCAGCGATCCTAGTGGCGGGGAAGCTAGACCACCACTGCATTTGCTAGTGTACAGTTGAATTATGTACAACTCCAACTTAATTCCGCGGAATTAAGTTGATTAAGTTAATTTATGTTTAGAACAAGCTTTAAGATTTTAAAGGTCATTAGTTTTAAGTAAAATGCTTAAAACAAAAAGAGGAGCGCATTGTTCTGCGATAAACTGCAGCAATAATAAGGGACTATGCAAAGATTTATCGTTTTTTCTTTCCCCAAAAGATGAAGAAAGGTAAGATCATGAAAATGTTAGAACGAATTTTATTTTTTTAAAACTAAAATGATAAGTTATAGGATATGAATATTTGTGTAAACGTTGGATAATAAATACAAGGCGTGCCGATCTTATGGATAAATCGGCAGAATATTTATATCATAACTGCAAGCTATGTTCCAAACATTTTGAAAATAATATGTTTATGAATGCTGAAAAAAAAAATAAACTTATATGGAATGCTATTCCAACGATATTCAGCATTCCTAACCCCCCGAAATCGGCGACATCAACGAGGAGAATTTTACCAAGTGTTCATAATCAAGATCAACGAATTAAAAAAGCTAAAATCAGGTAGGCGGTGATTTTTGGAAATGAAACAGATAATTCGGGCGAAACATCTTACTTTAATAAAGTTTTTAAAAATAATTGAAGGATTTATAAAATTTAACTATGCAGAAAGCTTTTTTCACTTTACATAACAGCGAAATTGTACAATATTTTAATATAATATTTAAATTATTCAGTACTATGTTTATAAATTGTTTCAATTTAAAATTTTACAGTTTGCCATCTTCTGTTGATTCTTCACATTCAGTTCCATCCAATTCCGATGAATTATTTTCCGAAATAAGGGAGCAAGTCGATGACGTAAATGAAGACACCCACACAGAATCAGCTAGTATAAATATTCCAAAATTAGAAGATAACGAATACTACAAAAAGAAAATTAAAAAATTGAGAATGCAAATATCAAGGTACCGCAAAACTATAAAAGCTTTGAGAGAAAAAAAAATCGCACACACTGTGACAAAGAAAGATGTTTTAAATTTTTTACAAAAAAATTTCCAAGGCTCTCAAAGAACGTTTCTTTTAACTCAAATTAATCTTCAGGATTACAAAAAAAATGGGAGAAAATGGTCAGCTGAAATGTTGTTACTTTGCACAAGTTTATATTTACAAAGTGCTAAAAATTATGAATTCATGAGGGCTATCTTCTCTCTTCCTGTAGGATCAATACTAAAAAATCATTCAAGATCTCTGATCATTCAGCCTGGGTTTTCAGAGCATTTATTTACTTTATTGAAGAGCCAAGCAGCATCTAGAAACACTCAGGAAAACATAATTACGATATGTATTGATGAAATTTCAATTAAGTCTGAATTTAAATTTGATTCTTACTTAGATAAAATCATTGGTTTTGAAGATGCTGGAGAAGTTTCATCTGATGAAGTTGCAAAAACTGCTACAGTATTTCTAATAAGAGGAATAAAATGTAATTTCAAGCACACAATAGGCTACGCTTTATGTAATGGTTGCTTGGCAGCTTCAACATTGAAAACTTTACTTTTCACATTCATCAACAAATTAGAAGAAATAGGCTTTACTGTTGCAGCAGTCATCACTGATCAAGGATCCAACTTTCTAAATTTAGCTAAATTATTAAATGTTTCGTCAAGTCAACCTTTCTTTAATATTAATGACAAAAAGTACTTTTATATATTTGATCCCCCTCATTTGCTCAAATCAGTTCGCAATAATTTACAAAAGTACGATATTCAATTTGGCGATCATAAAATTGTTTCATGGAAAGACATTGAATCATTTTATGAGTATGATTCAAAGCAAAAATTTAGAGCAGCACCTAAACTAACTGCTAAACATATTCAATTGCCGGCTTTTTCGAAAATGAAAGTTTCATTGGCTACTCAAATACTAAGCCATTCAGTTGAAAGTGGGATTTTATATTTAGTATCCCAAGGGATTCTTCCTGCATCAGCATCGTTCACAGCAGAATTCATAGGAAATTTCAATAAACTTTTTGACTCTTTCAATATTTGTATATCTGGAGTAAACCATTATGCCTCCACGGAAAATTCTGGATATTTTCAATTTTTAAATGAAATGTATACATTCTTATCATCTTTTAAACTATTAAACAGGTTTAATCAAAAAGAAATAAAAGTCAACGTAAAGTGTTTTGAAGGCTGGAAACAATCAATAAATGCAGTTCTCCATTTGCAGAAAGAGCTACATGAAAAGTACGATTTTTCTTTCCTCATGACCAGACGATTGAATCAGGACGCACTAGAAAATTATTTTAGCAGTATCCACAGAAGAGGTGGTCACAATGAAAATCCTTCCCCAGCTCAATTTCAGTACCTTTTCAAGATCACATGTATGAATAACTTACTAAAACCAAGTATTCGCAGCAACTGTGAAATCGATTTAGATTACTTTTTATTAACATTTAAAGAGTTAGGTGAAAAATGCCATACAAGTACTTATGCTCCTCCGGAAACTTTTGATCATGACACTGCTTTTTATTATGTATGCGGGTATTTTCTGAAACGACTCCAGGAAAAACATCAATGTGAAGAATGCGATGCTCTCAAAATTGACCGATTTCACACGCATCCCATTGGTCCTTTAAATGACGTCATTTTTCTAAGATGGACGCCGTAGACGGGATAGCACTCGATTGCCTCCATATACAACTGTGTTATTCAGATGGATTAATTGTTAAAATGGTTAAAAATTGCTGTGTTCCTCAATGCATCAGCCGATATTGAAGAGATGAAGTTACTTTTCACTTTTTTTCCATGTGAGAAGAACTGTTCAGGATAAAATCGTTCACTGAAATTGAATTTTGTTATATTTATTTCCTTCACTAATCCTCTGCTGGAGTTTTCCATTATTTTCTGCGATTTATCAGATGCTTATAAATGTATTGACAGTGTCCGCCTAGTCTGCTCACCAAATCGCCAGTGGCGATAGCTCAACTAGTGATGGGCGATGTCGATGTCGATATCCGATACATCAATGTTTTTTTCATATCGACGTTGCTTTCGATGTTTAAAAAATATCGGACAAACATCGATGTTTAACAAGAAATTAATCCTCCCGAGAAAGGCATAGGAAAGTAGCGGAAGCGCTGAGGTCATCTATTTTTACCCTTTTATCTGCACTTTTTAATTCGCCCCCCCCCTCATTTTTTTTTAATCGAAAAATTGATTTTCTCGAACGTATTATTTAGAAAATGAAAAAGAGTTCTATCTTCTTTCGTTTCTCATCATGTCCGATCGAATGATATATCACACGCCATATGCTGCCATAGTTGTAAAGACCAAGGACTGCCACCCTCACAACTCCGACCCTATTGGGGCCATTTGGCCCAAACTTTACAATAATGTTGATCTTGCTTAGAGGAATCTGCATAACGAATTTCACTCCTTTATATGCATAAATACGCATGGACCTTTTGGTCCCCTCTAATTTCCGCCCCCGAAACTCCGACCCCAGAGGGCCAATCAAAACCAAACTAAATAGTGAAGGTGCTCATGCCTGTAGTAAGCTACATTCTAAATTTCAACCTTCTACCTCAAAAAATGCGGAAATTATGAAGGGGACGGACGGACAGACAGACGGACTGTCACGGAATTTTAATAATATTAATGATTCCGGTAACATAGTCGATCGTTTTCGCTCTAGAATATTTTACAATTCGGAGCGAAAACGGAATCGACGTCGGCAGCGTCATATACAACATCACGACGCAGGAACCAATGAGGGAGGAGCAAGGCTCTCGAGTGCGGGCTCGAAGGGAGAGCAGAGACGGAGAAGTAGAAGGAAATTGGCGACGACCGATGGACGATGGAAGAACAAGAAGCTCCTGGCCACGAACGATAGAAGGCATCGGGACTGTTTAGTCATCAACACGCCGAAGGGGAAGGCTCGTCCTCAAGCCGCTGCAATGGAGACGTCTGCGGAGACGGCGTGTGCTTCGTTGTGCAATACCCTGCCGTGCGGAGAAGCTCAGTCAGCGGAGAATTGTTCCGACGCAAAATGCGAGAGTCCGCAACGTGAAAAGTGCCCGTCGCCGGTGTTCAACTTGCTTCCCCGGGCGCCGAGTGTTTCAGTCGCCGACCAGGGATTTGGCTTGGTGAGTGTGTCCATTACAGTAGGCTGTGTAGCCGTATTAATTAAGAAAACCTTTCCGGAGCTAAGTCGTCGTGACGTGTATAAGTGCACTCAGGTGTGTGGCCTTTGGCCCAGCGGTATGCGAGCCTATTTTACGAACCATTTTGGTTTCGTCATAATTAAGTATAAGTGAAGTGTCTTCTAGCTCACGAAGAAATTTTATTTGTGACAAGTCATGCAATTGCCCGTTTTTCCTAACATGTGTATTTAATGTTACCGTTTCAACATAATTTGTATTGTCGATTAATGTCCATATCTTTCCTTATAGGCCTCTTGTGACTTTGAATCGCTGAACTGTAAAAAGCGAACTTAAAAGCTTATTATTTTTGTGCCTGTGCGAGTTCTTTGTAAAGCTGTTTCTCAATCAAGAGGAAGGGAAAAAAAAAAGAATCCTACAAATTGTGTTTATTTGTGACTGTACTGATTGTAATTCTATATTTAATGGACTCCCCCTGACTATAGAACTTTTACCAATAGTGACTTTTTGTGATGAAATTTATTTAACTAATTTTAGCTCTCGCAATTGGAGCATTTAGTTCGCGAGTGCGCCGCTTTGTGTTTTTGTATGCTCTTGTGGTAGCTGCGAAATTTATGTGAATGAGTACTATAAATTTTTGTAATTGTTCAATTGATTTCTATTAGACGTAAGTTGTTTAAGCATTTGTCTGGCATATTGTTTAAAATTTGCTTAAAACGATTAAGTTGGAGGATGGTTTCTTTTTAGGTGTTTTAGAGACCGACCCAGTTAAATTGCTATTTCTATTTTGACCTATATCAGTGGCTGGTGTTAATCATTTTAGTTAATTAGCTAGCAAGCTAATTGTTTCCACTGCTTAGGCGGTTTAAGCTATTTATCTTATGTGATTTTAGCAATTACAGGTTTTGATCGTTTAGACATTAATTGTTGTATTTATTTGTTTAGCTTGTAAGCTTTGTTTTGGTTACTAGCTGATTTATAAATGTAAGGACTTGTGTTTGAGCCTTTGATATAATTTACTTTTAGGTTAGTGTGCCTTGAGGGCTTGAATTAAGTTTAAGATTAATCCTTTAGTTGGGATTATCTCGCACTGAGGTGCAGGTAAAGGCTAACCTTTCCTCATTTAACCTTGACTGATATTTATATGCATTTTTGTGATTAGTGTTCATTGTTTTTGCAAAGAGGAACCCACTTGGTTCCTTCATAGTCTTTTTCTACTTTTATTTATATTTACAATAAACTTTATCATTTATTTATACTATTCAGTGCGCTGTTGCATGTTATTTATTTTCCACTGCGCTACTCCAAATTTTAGCCATAATTACATGTGACACGGACATTATGAAAACAATAAGTAGCTCCATTCTTCCGCTACTTAATAATTAAACTTTAATTTAGTCCGACGTCAAATACGTCATAAGATGATTCATTCATTCACAGCAGTAGTCATCGATTAGCCATTTAGCAAGCCAATCAACATTAGTGTAAGTTGCTTGTAAATGTAAAATAAGTCAAGTTGACACCCGTCATGTGACATGTTCGCGTACAGAAAGCAGCAACAGACGTCAGGAAATCCTCTAGATCAGCAGAAAAAACTAAACAAGATGTTTGCATAATGCTTCGAAGCCTTATATATACTGGCTTTAAAATCTTGTGTATATGCTTCACTTGGCATGTTGAACAGGTTAGATTTGACAATTGCAGGGGAAGAGTGGGTTATGATTGAAGAACTTATTTCATTGCTACATGTATTCGAACTTGTGACATCAGAACTTTCCTCCGAAGCAGGGGCGGCGCTAGCTTCTTTGGCGCCTCCATGCAAACCTATGCAAACCTCTAAAATGTGCGCCCTTTCAATCTTGGTTGGTGTCCCATTCTACAGTGCGCCCCCATGTGATGCTTACTCTGCTTACTGGTTCGCGCTGCCCCTGCTCCGAAGCATTTGTTTCCATATCAAAAGTCATTCCCACTGTAAGGAATTTGCAAGCGAAAACAACCGCAAGAGTTAATGAATGTTCGATCATAGGTCAAGTCCGCAGAAAACTGGTCGACAATTTGGCTGATAGATTTAGCGGAATTGAATCTATTACAGTTCTATCTGTTACTTTTTATTTACTTTGATGTAAAGAATCATGCTAGGTACTTATTATCCCTCATTTTATGAACACCCTGTATATGCCCATCTTCGCCAAGCTTAAACATGTACATGACGAATTTGAACATGGTAAGCATAAAACTGGCGTATCGTAACACGTTAAGTATTGTTACTGAGCATTGTTTTTCGACTGCACAGAAATATACCATCCTTGCGTTCCGTACGGAAACATAAGCAGAGGATGATACCATAGGTGATTTTCTAAAATCCGACGAACCCTACCATCTGTGCGCTGGCGTAAAATAAAATCACGATGTGCACTAACTCCGCTGCCAGGAAAAAATCTACAGCAATGACTGAAGTTATCGGTAAATTGTAGGGTTGACGGTCAGTAGGTTGAACGTTTGGGATATTAAGCAATACAACAGCCAATTCCGAATAATCAGTTACTATACTCAGCAGGGAAAACCCAGGACAATTCGTTTTAATACCAAGAATGCCGTTACAGGCAACAGATGATTTTGTGGAATTCGAACGTCGAAAATTTCCCGTTAATCCCAACTTATGTAAAGACAATTAACAAGCCCCAGGGTCAAACCTTAAACAACATTGGTATATACCTTGAGTAGATAGATACTCATACCCCGCCTTCGTTTTGCATTGAAAAGCTCGGCAAAGACGGGCATCTCAGCTATTATGTTACTATTTTCAAACAAAAACTTCTAGCAATAAAATAAAATAAACCATTGTACGTTTTGTTAATATTTAAGTACTTTTTCTTTCTTACTAATTATAGTGTAATTTTTTGGCGATATTAACAGCGATGTAACGACGATGTTTTTTGAAAACATCGATGGTTCTAACATCGATGTTTTTTGAATATCGCCCACCACTAAGCTCAACTAGTCTGACGATTATGGGTGTGTTTCGATAAACTCACGAATGTAGTGAGAGCTAACTCGTGTAGTTCTGTGGCCAGTGAGCTCCAGTGAGAATCGTGACGATCATGCGGTACGCTAAATTATTACATTTGACAAATTGCATGGCTAATTGTATTTATATGGACAATTTTTAGTAAACTTTAATCTAAAAAAGATCGCATGGAATTAACCAATCAGCCTTGAAAATGAGATTATGTTATGAATAAAAGGATACAGTAAAACCTCGTTACAACGTACTTCAAGGGACCTGGAAATTTGTACGTTATTCTGAGGTGTACGTTATACTGAAACTGGGGGAGGGGTCTTGTGAAAAACGCATATGTTCATAGAAAAATATAAGAATACATGAATGCATTTTATTTTATTCAATACAAATACACTATAGGATATACAATATGTAGTGAAATGTTGAAATGAAAAATTCCCTGACTTTTCCCGGTTACATTCCCGTACCTATCCCGATCGCTAGTCACCCTGTTACATGCACATAAATTAAACAAGCATAAATTAAAATAAACAAACACATAATCTTAGCGTATTGAAGATGGGTAATCGTCCGTCAAGTGAAGGTCGCTAATCTAATTGCAGCACAAATTGGATCCCGACTGAGTAGCATGTGACAATCGACAATCGAACATGTTAGATTGAGTAGCATGCAGAGATTTCTGGGTTACTGACCAATCAATGAAATGTGAACTCGGCTTAATTAGCCCATTGGCCCAGTTGCAACTTTCGCATGGGCTGCATTGACCAATCAGTGCAAGACATGTGAACGATGTACGTTGTACTGAAGGGATAATTTAACCAAGAGGATGTAAAATTAGTACGTTATTCTGAAATGTACGTTAAAGTGAGGTACGTTGTAATGGGATTTTACTGTATCTGAACATCGGATTTTATTTCATCCGTGATCGGATTCACCCACTAACAATAGTATAACTACTTAAAATAATCAAATTAAATGGACCTGTAAATGCTTCTTTTAATTATGATAAGACATTCGAAAAATGGTGCTTAAAAGTAAGAATAGTTCTTTTTCCTCAAGTTATAAATAAAATAATTGATTAATAAATTAATTCATAATTTAAAGTATAAAAACAATATTTTTTATAAAATGTATTTATGAAACTTTATATAACTCTGTTTATTGTATGCACAATTTGTCATTATTATTAATAATAAAATCATTGGTTTTTCGCTTAACAAATATGTTATACCTCTTATTTTTAAATTTGGTTAAAAGCATGAGATTCTGGTTTAAAGAAAATCGCTATTGGTTATAAAAAATTCAAGTACTGAAATTTTCAAAGTAATTTCAAGTAACGTATTGATATCGACTATAAATATTATAAGTAATTTCAAACACTTTGTTAAGAATGAGATTGGAATCATGTGTTTAAACATCTCGGTTTTTTGCATTTGGTTAGAAAAATTCATTTCCCTACAGCTTCTAAATCCGAAGCGTATCTACTTCCATAAATGTAATTTTGAGAGTGTGAGGTATTCGGTTTTTTTTCCCATCGAGCACCAGCATCTTCCGATCTTCCTCAGTGTATCGGATCGTCTCCAGCTTCTTCCACATTACTATCGCGGGCATAGCTCGTCACAACGAAGCAAAATCTCTTATCAGTAAGCCTACTGCTTACTGATCATTTTTCTAAATGTTCAAAACTCATTTCAGTCGTAAAAGCTTGGAGTTCCTCAAACAATTAGTCATATTCCCATTAGCGCTATGGCTCATCGGAGCCATGATCCCTTTTACGGACGCCATCTTGGAATAGGTGGAGCTTAGTGAAATCGGTCAATTGAGAAACCTATTTTGGGAGAACAAACATTATTTCTCAGTTTTAAAGCCTACAATTCTTCTTCAGTTGACAGCGATTTCCACAATCTTTCTGTTCCCACTGACAATTTTTCCAAATTTATCAAAAATTGTGAAATAGTATTTCAGAGTTTATTCAAACCAAACTGAATCAAAAAAATAGTCTAAAAAATATTGTAAACTCATTAGAAGAAAAAGTTCAACCACTAGTATCATGTGCATTTTTTAAAAATTTTATGTTTAAACTATTTACCCGAATTAGACTATATTGCACTGTCAAATTTCTAAATCAAAATTTGAAAGCAAACCCACGAAAAAACAGATAAATTATAAACTTACTTCATTTATGAAAATTATTATTTGTATTTTTTATCCATTTAGAAGTTCACTTTTATAATTAAATATATCTGTAATGATATTAAAGTTACATTTTTAAATTTGACTGTAATTTTAATTAAAAGTTATTTGAATATTAAAATTAGTAACTTTGTTTTTTACTTTGAGTTTGGTACAATATAATTAAAGGTTAAGAATTTTTATGAAAGTTTAATTATCGTTTATTAAAAAATTGAGTGAATTCCATAATTTGAATTCCAGAAAAGGACTGTTAAACGAAAAATCATCGATGTTGTCATAACAAATGAGAATAAACACAAAACTGAAACAACCGTTTTATTAGGAAGCCAAGTTCATTTACATCAAATATCCATTATTTTAAATAGTTTCCTTTGGAAGAATAAAAATATACGTTAATTTTCTGTAAACATAGGTTGTAATTAAATTCTTAGAAATTCATAAAAATTTATTCAGGCTTTTCAAAATTTAATAGTTGAAGAAACAAGATCAGTTGATTTACATGCAATATATCAGTATCTGCTTTCCTGCCGCTTGGTGCGCTGCTGTGCTATCGCATACAATAGGCAACATCGAGATCAAAAGAGCCGACGCACAGTAATAAATAAAGTAATAATACACAAATTAATAAAATAAAATGAGCAAAATAATAATTAAATATATATAATAAATTCAATAAAGATTATAAACTAATTAATGAATATAATGTATAATAAATGAATAAAATGAAAACAAAATAAAAGTAATATAAAATAACAAATTAAAAGTTACATAAAATTAGCTTAATCAAATGTAATATAATAAATAAAATTAAATAAATTAATAAAATAATAAATAAATAAATAAATAAATAAATAAAATAAATAAATATTTAATAAAAAAAATTTAAGCCATAGTATAATACTCAAAGAAGAAATAATTATAAACTGAAGATATTCATCAAACAAATCATGAATACAAAGGAGAAAAGGGAAACAAATCAAGTACAATTCGCGCAATTCTTCCTTCACTTTTCTCCTTTGTATTCACATTATTATGACGACCCCATGCACGCACCCATTGCTGTCATGAGAGAAAGGCGTACTGCGCATGTGCTTCAGTCATTTCCAAGCTGCTAGTAGCTTTAAAATCAAACTGACCTAGACATCTGCTTGAAGCAAAAAGCAGCTTGAAATTCCTAGCGCTATACGCAACTTGCGCATATCAGCTTGGTGTTTAGGATAGCTTGAGCTTGAAAAATCACACTCAAAACGCTCAAAGCTTCAAGCTTCACGCTCCAAGCGAGCTATGGGAATGCACCTTTAATCTTATCTTGATCAGGGGCTATACCCTCCTGTGATACGAGATGTCCCAAAAATTTCACTTCCGACTTTATGAATTGACATTTTTTGGCTTCATTTTTAAATTTGCTTCTCTAATTCTTTTGAATAAAAATTCAAGATCTTCCAAATGCTGTCGATAGGTGGTGCTGTATACCAAGAAGTCATCTAAATAAACTAACGCAAATTTGCCTTTAACCTTTCTGATAATGTGTTCTGCTGTTCTTTCCCAGATGCTTGGGGAATTCGCCAGACCCATAGGCAGGCATTTAAACTGATAATGTCCCCCTGGAATCGTAAATCCGGTCTTTCCTTGTCTGTAATTTCTAACTGAAAGTATCCCTGGTTCGCATCCCTTACAACGATAAGGTTTCTGCCACCAGCGGAATGGGAAAAACATCGGGTTTAATAACCTTGTTCAACTTCCTATAGTCTACTACAAATCTGAAAGTATTATCTTTTTTCTTGACCAGCAAAGCTGGTGCAGCCCATGGTGACGTCGAATTTCAATAATGTCATTTTGCAACATTTCATCAATCAATTTCTCCATAATTTCTCTATGGGCATATGGGATTCTATAGGGTGCTTGAGCTATAGGCTTAGCATCACCTGTATCTATTCTAGGAGATGTAGCCGGTAAATATCCCAAATCATAAGCAGTCTGCGAAAAACATGCTCTGTGTTCATACAGCAAATTCTCTAGTTTCTGCCTATCTTCTCCCTCTAAATGTTCTAAATCAAATAATTTAAGATATTCTTCTCTACTTAATATCTTCTTCTCTGTTTCTGTTCTTATTTCAATCGTGTGATCAGGTTTATGGCCACCTTCCGCGGGTCGCCACCAGATGTCGGTGAAGCCGACTTCACCGAACGACCACCAGAGGCCACTCAAAAACACGCGAGGCACTCTGGGAAGATAGGAGACCAAGAGAGAGCGATCGCAGCTACCGAGAAGAACAGAACTCTCTCTTCTCACGCAGACATGCCAACTTTTAATCACCATTGTATATCGTTATTGTCATTATTATCAAAATATAGTGTTTAGTTATAGTACCATAGTTTTTTCATTAAAAAATAGCCTTATATATTAACGAGAATGGAGTCAGATCGTATTATTGTCACCACGCGATACACCATTTACAGCAAACGCTACAACTGATGACCCGGACGTGATCAACAGAATCACCACGACAGCAGCAGACGGGATCGACAAATCGGCAGAGAGACTACCAGGCACCAAGGGAGCGACCAACCACGTGGCCCCGATCACAACAACCAAGGAAGCCCAGCAGTAGTCACGGCAACAACACGAAAAAAAAAAGTAAAGGTACGTGCACACAAAGCCGCGTCCCTTGGTTAGATTGTGCAAATTTCAGCGACAAGCACGTGGCAAGAGACACGAGTCCCTGCCTTTCATAGTGAAACCCCCACACTTTTTTATAAGACCGACCCCTTTGTTCCCTGAAGAAAAATATGGCCGGAGATACCCCCGAATCCCCCGAAATCGCACGGGGAGCCATTAAACCGCTGCCTTTTTGGACCAAAAACCCCCAATTATGGTTCGCCCAGGTGGAAGCTCAGTTTGCCATAGCAAACATTACGATAGATACCACCAAATTCCACCACGTGGTAGCTGCCATCGCCCCTGACGTCCTCCATGCGGTCCAGGACTTGATCCTGCAACCGCCGGCGTCCGAGGCATATAGCACACTTAAAAGCCGACTAATTCACGCTTTCGCGGAAAGCGAATCTTCGAAAATAAAACAATTACTCCAAGGCATTGAACTTGGAGATCAACGCCCGTCACAACTGCTTGCGAGGATGCGCGACCTCGCCGGCAAACACGCTAGTGATGACATTCTAAAATCGCTGTGGATGACCCGACTTCTCCACAGCACCCAGGCCATACTTGCAGCATCCAGTGAGGATTTAAGTAAGCTGGCCGAAATAGCTGATAAAATAGCGGAGGCAGTTGCCCCGGCCTCGTTCCAATTACACGAGGTATCAGCTGAGACCCCCCGCGCCTCTATGCAGCAGCAGATCGCCGACCTAACTAAAGCCGTCGCTGAGCTACGCGCCCACCTTGCAAACACACGACGGCACACACGCGCAGCTACACCCCTACGTGCGCGCGACAGACGCAGCCGCTCCAGGCTCAAACAGCAAGCTGACCAAATCATTCCCGGCGCGTGTTTTTACCACGCAAGATTTGGAGCACGCGCACGTAAGTGCACGGCCCCCTGTTCTTTCACGCAAAACACAGGTTCGGAAAACTTAAAGGACGGCCGTTAACGGCCACTAGCAGCGACCGTCTTGACCGAATTTTCATGGCCGACAACGCGTCAATGATAACCTTCCTCATCGACACGGGCGCGGATGTGTCTGTCCTCCCCAAACACCGCTATCCTCATCTCCAAAGCCTGGCGGAGTTGACCCTCTATGCCGCCAACAACTCCCCAATCCAAACGTATGGCATGGAGACGATCTCCGTCGCGCTTAATTTGAAATGGCAGTTCCCGTGGAAATTCATCATCACGGACGTCTCTCAACCAATTATAGGCGTGGATTTTTTAAACCATTATAATCTCCTGGTGGATGTAAAAAACAATCGCCTCATCGATGGCACTACCAACCTTACATCAACAGACACCCTGTTGAAGCAACTCGCCTCCTTAAGCAGGATTTCTATCCTCTCCACTGCCTCCCCTTGTTACGACATCCTGCGAGAGTTTCCACGGGTAACTAACCCATCCCTATCCTCCAAAACGGATTGGGAGCCACTGGTTTTCCACCATATTGAAACCACTGGCCCCCCCCGTTTTCTCAAAACCAAGACTCCTATCGCTTGACATGCTCCAGGCAGCCAGAAAGGAATTTGAAGCCATGATGGCCGACGGCATTGTCAGGCCTTCTAACAGTCCTTGGGCCAGCCCCCTGCACATGGTCAGGAAGCCCAATGGTGGGTGGCGGCCATGCGGTGACTACTGTCGCCTAAATGCGGTGACGACACCAGACCGTTACCCTTTACCCCATATTCAGGACTGCACCCAGACTCTACACGATAAAAAAGGATTCTCCACCATTGACTTGGCCAGGGCATATCATCAGATACCGATATTGCCCGACCATATCCCCAAAACTGCTATAACCACCCCGTTCGGCCTGTTCGAATTTACGACCACGCCGTTCGGCTTACGCAACGCCGGCCAAACCTTTCAGCGCCATATGCACCAGGTGCTCGCCGGTCTTGACTTCTGTATTCCGTACGTGGACGATATTCTCGTCGCGTCACGCACTCAGGAGGAGCATTCAAAACATATCAGGCAGGTATTACAATGCCTGAGTGATTACCAACTAAAAATCAACTTAGACAAGTGCGTTTTCTGCCAGCCCTCCGTCGCCTTTCTTGGCTGCCTAGTCTCCCAGGACGGAGTTCACCCCCTCCCTGAGAAGACGAAGGCAATTGCAGAATTTCCATTGCCAGAGACCATCGCTCAATTGCGACGTTTTCTTGCAATGCTGAATTTTTATCGAAGATTCTTACCAAACGCCGCCTGCGTGCAAGCCCCACTGCACGAGTTGACAAAAGACTCTATAAAAAAGGACACGCGTCCAGTATCGTGGTGTGAGACCACACGCGCCGCTTTCGAAACATGCAAGCGCGATCTCGCGCAGGCCGCGACCCTATCCTTTCCGACCCCTCATTAACAGCTAGCATTGATGGTGGATGCGTCCGATTCAGCCATCGGCGCAGCGCTCCACACGCACCGAGACCAAGAGTTGCGCCCCCTTGCATTTTTCTCGCGCAAATTAAATTCAGCTGAAACAAAATACTCCACTTATGACCGAGAGCTTTTGGCTATCTTCGCGGCCATAATGCTCGGTTCACATTGAGCCGGCAAGGCGGCAAAGCGGCGAAGCGGCCAACTAGAAATAGGTCAATTCAAGTGCCGCAGCCAGCAAATAAGCCAGGCGGCAAAGTTGAAATTTGTTCAACTTTTGCCGGTTGCCGCTTTTGCCGGTTGCAGGCTCATCCAATCACGTTCGACTACTGGAGCACGTGATCAAAAGAATGATGGCGGATCACAATTTTATAGTGAAATAGAATAAAGAGAATGCACTTTATTTTGTAAATGTGAAATTATAAATTGCTATTGTCCTTCAGCTTTTTACATTGTTAAATAGATACGTTTGGTTAAATTTTAATTAGATAATTCAGTTGGAAATTAGCAACTTTTAAACAGAAACGTGATCACGAATTTGGTTTTCGATCGCTTCGATTGAAAATATTGCCGATCGATGTTGGCAACAATCAAATTTAAAAATAATCTTGAAGACTTTTTATAAATACAAGAAAATATGCACACTGAATGAACAATTATAAATAAAACTAGAGTTTATTTGTATATTCTGTTTAGTTATGTTTTAATTATGCTTTCTCAGCGACATATAACACAGTTGAACTTCTTTATAACAAACTCTGATATAAAAAAAAAAAATAAACGAAACAATCCGGAATTGTCAACTGTGCCAATTGGCCTTTCAACAGTGATAAAACAAATTCCGAATTGTCTCAGATATAGCAAATTTCGGATAATATAAATTTCTATGAAACGTGAACTTCGTCCAGTTTTACTTCAATAACTTAAGATCGACACGACGCCGTCATTGTATAATTTCTCTTCCCTTGCTGCTTCTCTCGTGACGGTCCAGTGGGAACAACTCGTGCGGGCGGCAGAGGAGGCAGGAGGGGGGAGGCAGAAAAAGACGCTTTGCCGCTTTGCCGCCTTGCCGGTCCAATGTGTACGGGGCATAAGGCATTTCCGCCATGAACTGGAAGGCCGTGAGTTCACCGTTTACACCGACCACAGACCCCTCACGTACGCGTTCACCAGGAAGGCAGACTCATGTTCTCCCCGCCAACAGCGTCACTTAGAATTTATCGCACAATTTACAACCGACATACGCCACGTGGCAGGCTCAAGCAACGTTGTTGCCGATACACTGTCCCATATCGCAGAGCTACGTCTACCAGCCACCGACTTCGCTGCGTTGGCGAAGGCCCAGGCAGAGGATGACGAGCTCCAAGACCTACTCCACCGGAACGACACCTCACTATCGCTGAAACCCCTACAGCTGGACTCCGATACCCACATATATTGTGACACCAAGGACGGAAACGTCAGACCATACGTCCCGACAGGTCTTCAAAGACGCTCCACAACCTGGCCCATTCAGGTGTGAACGCCACGAGACGACTCGTCCTACAGCATTTTGTCTGGCCATCAATCAACAAGGACGTCGCTGAGTGGACCCGAGCGTCCACGGGCTGTCAGAGAGCAAAGATACAGCGCCACACTCACAGCCCTCTCCAACTATTCAAGCTCCCCGCCACGAGTTTTAGCCACATACACGTTGATCTCGTAGGTCCCCTTCCGCCGTCGGAAGGCCACCAATACCTTCTCACGTGCATGGATCGGTACACCCGTTGGCCAGAAGCCATCCCCCTCCAGGACATGACCGCCGAAACAGTGGCACGAGCTCTCACCCGTCACTGGATCTCCCGATTCGGCATCCCGACAACCATCACCATCGACCAGGGACGGCAATTCACCTCCAACCTGTTTGCCTCCCTAAAAGCCACGCTAGGGATCGACCACATCCGTACGACCCCTTACCATCCCGCAGCCAACGGTTTAGTGGAACGTTTTCATCGCTCTCTCAAGCAAGCTCTCCGCTGCCACGGCCAGCACTGGATGGACTCGCTACAAATCGTACTCCTAGGCTTACGTTCAGCTTACAAGGACGACCACGGAGGCACGTGCGCCGAGATGGTGTACGGCTCCACGCTTCGTTTACCCGGACAGTTCTTCAACTCCAGCAGCACCCCACCGTCCGAGCCTTCCACCTTCCTCCAACACCTGAGCGATGCCATGCGGACCCTCCAACCAACCCCTACGTCCGCTCACAACAGGACGGCATGTTTCATCCATCCCGCTTTGACATCCTGTTCGCATGTGTTCATGCGGATCGAGACCGCCAGACCGACGCTCTTGAACCCATACAATGGCCCGTTCCCCGTCGTGAAATGCACAAGCACCCACTGCACGATCCGCAGACACGGCCGGGACGAGACAATCCACATAGACTGCCTAAAGCCCGCCTTCATCTGGACTGATTCGGCCACCGAATCCACAGCAATGACGACGACAGCTACACCGTCCCAAGCCACCTTGCCGGCGTCTTCTGCAGCTACAGCCACAGTTCCAGTGAAACCCATCGCCCGCACCACCACCCGATCCGGCAGGCAGGTACGTTTTAATCCTAGATACCAGTAACGACCCGCGCCTCCGGCATTCAGGGGGGAGTACTATGGTGAGCTCCGCGGCCACCTTCCGCGGGTCGCCACCAGATGGCGGTGAAGCCGACTTCACCGAACGACCACCAGAGGCCACTCAAAAACACGCGAGGCACTCTGGGAAGATAGGAGACCAAGAGAGAGCGATCGCAGCAACCGAGGAGAACAGAACTCTCTCTTCTCACGCAGACATGCCAACTTTTAATTACCATTGTATATCGTTATTGTCATTATTATCAAAATGTAGTGTTTAGTTATAGTACCATAGTTTTTTATTAAAAAATAGCCTTATATATTAACGAGAATGGAGTCAGATCGTATTATTGTCACCACGCAATACACCATTTACAGCAAACGCTACAGGGTTGAACAACCTCTTGATCAATACTATAAATTTCTCCCACTACTGTTCCTTTTCGTAGTTTTAATTCTTCCTGTGAGCAATTTAAAATTCTCATGGGGACTGTATTATGCGTGGACACTGTGACTAATACATTAGCTGTTATTAAACCTGGTTCATGTAAATTACATGTTTCTATAATTCCACTCTGTCCTATACATTGTTTTCTTTTAACTGTTCCTATACACATGACTTCTGACAATGGAGGTAAAGTAACCTTATTCCTTAACTTAATGGGCTGAGCCTCCATATAATTAATTTTACGTTTTCCTGTTCTAGGACCCTTGTTTTTTCTCACATCCTTCACATCTATTGCAAAACAAATTGTGTCATTTCCATCCCTCAAGCTGTGTTCCTTAAGATCTATTACGAATCCATAATCACTGAGGGTGTCATTTCCTAAAATTCCTGCATAAGGCACTCCACATCTTTTGTTCCATGCATAAAATTGCACTTCGTAACTCTTGTTACCAATATCGATCTTCATTAAATATACCCCTTTTGTAAGGAACTCATCTCCGGTCACTCCCATTAGTTCTAAATCTGGTGATTGTAATTTTTTCATTGGATAGCCTAGCTCCTTCAACTTTTTTATTGTTTCTTCATCCAACAATGTAACCTTACTGCCAGTATCATCTAAAAAATCAGCTTTTAATTGGCCTAACTGTGCTTCAATCAACATTTCTCTGAGGGTACAGCGTGGAGGGGCGTCTTTTCTACGAACATCCCTTTCAGTTCCTTTACTTTCTGTATTTACAGAGCGGGAGAGGAGGGCAACTCGTTTTTTAGGCTGGGGAGCCTTTCCCCGTTGCTGCTGACCCATCTTCATTATTTTCTGCGAAATTTCGTTGGTTATGCCTTTCTCTTAATTTCTTTCTGCAATTCCTCTCATAATGACCTTCAATTTCACAATAGCGACAGATAGCCATTCTTTTCTTATTTTCAGGACACCAAATTGAAATATGACCTAGGCGTGAGCACTTGTAACAGCGTAATTGTCTCTATCTCCTGAATTTCTGTTCACTTCTTGTAGGTGGAGCTTCCATTTAACGATTTGAAACAGTGTTTTCCTTTCTGTTTACTCCAGTTCCTACGACCTTCTCTTCCCTATGGGGAGGCTCTCTCAAACTGCTCCCACTTCCAGTATCACTTAGATTAAGGTAAAACATTTTTTCTATATTCGCGCTTACTCGCTGTTCTATTCGTTTTACTAACTCGTCTTCGCGATCCATTTGTTCAATTCATTTGTCTTCACAACTCTCTCGGTCAGTGTCTGGCAACAATGTCCGTATATTTTCTTTCTTTTCAGACGTCTCTACCGACAATGGTCGCTTGTAACTGCGTCAGCGGCATTAAATCTTGAAAATTATTTATTTTAAACTATTGACAGAGGTGGGAAGGTAACATTCTCCTAATGACGTAAAATATGGATGCTTACATGGGTTCTTGGACTTACATGAGTCCGGAGAAGAGGCAAGCGTTGCTGACGGTGTCATCTGTCCTCTCTTCGGCTGGCACGTTTCCTGTCCTCGCATTCTCTTCTCTCATTACATAAAATAAAACTCATTAAGGATTTTATTATAATACAATTTCATTTGAAGATTTTAAATAATATCTTATCTTTGTTTTCAATAAATGTTTATTTAAATCGTAATCCCACAAAATATAAGAATGTTTCCTTTTTTTCATTTCCCCAAAGATCTAAATTTAATTTAAAAAATGCTTAATATCATACAAACCGGATAAAAATTATTGTACTACAACTGCATTGATTTGCTCTAAACATTTTAAAGATGACGATTATGAAAATAAATATCTAGGCCTATGTCAACTCATGAATCGAAGATCACGTCTAATGAAATCTGCGATTCTGAGATAGGAGGATATACGAATTCAATCAGAGAATATACGAATTCATTGTATTCATAATCGTCGTCTTTAAAATGCTTAGATAACTACAAGCAAGAACGGATGAATGGGACGGGGGGGAGGATGCAACAAGTGAATGTTCTTCTGTTCTTGCTGAGCACAAGTGAATGTAAAAGCAAATTGGCTAGGTTTCGTAAATATGTAGTTGATGCAGAATTTACAACTGATGATCTTAACATAACCTAAAGAATCCTTAATATCTCATGATTTAGTTGTAAATGTTAGGTAAGAGGATATACGAATTTAGTGTTTTCATAACGTCATCTTCGAAATGGTTAGAGCAGGGATGGATGAAAGGAGCAATCACTGGTTGGAGCAATCACTGCTGTTATGGTACAAATATTTTTATCCAATTTGCATGATATTAACCATTTTTTAATTAAATTTGAATCTTTGGGGAAACGGAAAAAGGAAACATTTTTATCTTTTGTATTAAATTTTATATTATTGTAAGTGGGAATTGCGCATGATGGTATTTTGGTGCGTAAAAGCACTATTCCCCATAATAATTTTTAACCATTGGTCCTTGTGACGTCATGAAGCTGGCAATATTCCAATTACCAACACCAGATGGGGCGACAGTTACTTTTTCTCTTGGACGGCGCTACCTGTGTTCTTTATATCTTGGCCTACATAAGAGAAAACTTATCATGTAGGCTATGATAAATGCCAAACCCCTTCCCTCCTCCATGATGCCATGATCCCCCTTCCTTCCCCCCGGATGATCACTACACCTAATACTCTCTAACATGAACAATTCATGATGGTGACATGCACTCGTGATCGATTCATATTTGGTTAAATTAAAAGCCATACGTATGACTTCATTATAAGCAACAGTTATTTTGATCGAAAATTAAGCAACAGCCATACGTACATTGATCGAAAATTACTTGGGAGACAAGAGAGTGAAAATTGATACACGTACATAGAATGTCCGATAAAGTTTTTTTTATATTAGTAAAAATCCATAGTTGCAAAATAATTAAGTTTTATGTTTGGGCTACAAATACTTCAAATCTGCTGCTTTTGGAGCACGGTCACGCTACTTTTTAATCTTCAAATCTGGCAACACTGCCCATTACTATAGAGTGGATCGAGGCTTCCGAGATTATAATCTCGGAAGCCTCGAGTAGACCATGTGGAAATGAAGCTTATGCACAACTATTTCACCAGGATCGCTAGTGTTGCCGATCTCCTGTCGTAGCTATGGTATTTCTTAATCTATGGAAATGCCAATGATGTGAATAAAAGAACATCATTGGGAAATACCATGCAGGCATGATATTTTTTGATCCATGCAGGCACCCCAACCACGGTTAGATTGAAAGTCCGTGACCCTATTCCCTGCCATAATAGTAAAAAAGAAAGTAGAAGCACTCCTTAGTTCATATAAAATTTCATTTACAGTTAATGAATGTAATTTAAAAGTATTAAAAATAATTACACATAATTTGTAAATTATCTACAAAGTTATTTTTAAAAAATTCTGAAAATAAATTTAAAATAATAAACAAGTTTATTGCAATTTAGATATTTTTTTTAAATAAATTACAAGTATTGCAATTTTCAGCTTTTCGCTGCATTGGACAGATTCATTCTGATATCTATAGCTGAGAAATAGAATTTTGTTTGGCAGTAATATAAAATTAAATTATAAGTTCTACATGTTCTCTGCTAAAACATGTTATAGACCCCCTCCCCCAAATCATTGGAAATTGTCAGATTTGGCAAATTTTCAAAAAATTTCAGCAGATATATCAATCAAATTTTTG
>JAHWFO010020901.1:744395-779657 GCA_023313115.1 Rhysida immarginata
ATAATACGATCTCACAAATTTAGGTATTTTAGGCGATTGTCGTAGAATAAATACGATATAAAGAAACATTTGATTTTTCTAATCTCACAAAGGCAACTGTTGTCCGAAGGTTTCCATTTGACTATTTTCGTCTTCGCGGCCCAAATCGATCGACTTTCAGGATCGCGAGGAAAACGTTTCATTATAAAACCTTCTTCAGAGCGATTAGAATACCCTACTACAGTACAGGAACGCATTTGTGGTCACTAAACTCTTTTAAAATCTTTTAAAATTACAAAAAACCGTCTTTTTTCCACACAACGCTATGCTAATTTGGACACAACATGGCGGAAAATAGCACGTGACAATGAACAACCAATAGAAAACTGTCCCGCGTATGGCCACACTCTGGTTATAAAGGCACTCTAGAACATACCGTCGGCAGGCGCCACCCTCGACCAACTCACGCGTTTTTCGCGGAGTGAGGTATCTTGTAAGATAACACTACATCCATGGAGTAAATGAATATGGCGCCATCAACAAAACTTCATTGACGAAGTTTTGTGGCAATAGGAATTCTCTACAAATAAATTTCATGTTATGTAGAATGAGATGATTTAGTCATTTTACGACTGCTTGTTACCGAAACGAAGAAGTTATCGTTGAAAATTATTTTTTGATGATGCACATGAAACCGTTCATGCAGAACGTACTTTCAAAATCGGCTTACGTAATTTAATAAAAAAACGTACAGGCCATATTCGTATATTAATTTGACCATTTAACATTGCCGATTTGTAATTAAATTTGATAACATGCCGTATTCGAATAGATTATGAATTTCCTTAAAGCCTGTAGCCCAAAATATTGTTACTGTAGTCCATGTTCATTAAAACTTTAACAAAATTTTCTGTATATTCAAATTATTAGAAATGAAATTATTAACTGAATTTTAAATGAATTAATATAATAAAGGAAGTTTAAAATTCATTCAGTTATGGATCTGTTTCTATGGCTGTATTGCATAGAAAGAATTCTCTGTTTCGGGTGTTAGTTGGTTGCCTATTTATAACACTGTTAATTGCTGCCATTCTAGGATTAATTCCAATTAATTCCACTAAAGAATCTTGTGATTGTTCAAATAATGGAGTACATCAGGTAAATTAGTCTTCCTTCGAATTTAACATTATTCTCTGCCATCACATCACACAAGGTGAGATCGGAAAGTTCAGTGAATGACTCTGACAAACAAACAGGGTCAGGTATTTCAGAGATGATACTTTACTATCCTTGAAATTAAGCCCCCATGGCCACAGTACACTTTTGACATCGTTCGTAAAACTGTTGCTTGGTATGTGAAAAATCCTCTTTCGATACTGCTTGAAGTTCCCTTGTCACAGCCGCTTGAATATCCAGAATGTCTAGAAATCTATGTCCTTTCATTGTTGGTTTCAAACGAGGAAACTACAAGTCCAGCAGTGACAGGGCTGGAGAATATGGAGGGTATCTTCTGTATGATAACGCAAGGCCGCACATCGTTACAAAGGTGAAGCAATTCCTTGTGTGAAAACAGATTCCATTTGAAGGACACTAAAGCATCATCTCTGAAATACCTGTCTCTGTTTCAAGGTTCGCATTAGGACCAAAAATCTATGACTCATTTTGACCTCCCCAGCTTGAAAACTGCAAGTCAAATGTCACAAGATGCGAGTCAAATTTTAGATTTTTTTTAACTTCTATATTTTTACATGCATCCACAATCTTTATAGTTAATTAGAAATTTAAACAAGGCAGCATGTGATCAAATGAACTGAATTTAAATGTGGTGAGAAGGATAAGTTCGTTGATATTCAAAATTTAACGACTCAATTTTGACTCGCTGGTCAAAAAATTACGAGTCAGTTTTTACCAAAAATACCCATTTGATGCATAAATTGTAAGCGCAAACCCTGCTGTTTGTTTTTCCGAGTCATTCACTGAACTTTCCAGTCCCACCTTGTAAATTTATAATCATAACAAGTGCCTTTAACTTAAATTAATAAGCTTACTTTTAATCTCATGTCACTTGGTTAATCCTACCAACATGATTTTTGTTCTACCAATTGATGGCATTCACTACAGTTCTGTATTTTGGTGTATTTTTAAGTTAGATTTTGAAGAATTAAATATTGTCATGCCTATGAAAAGGAAAATTAAATTACACTCTGCTGGATTTTCCTACATTAGACCTACCATCCTTTTAACTTTAATGGCTCTGAATGTTAAGAGTTTTTCCAGATTATAAAAAGAAACAACTGTCTGAGAATACCAGTTTGTATGTGAACGCTAGGAATGACAGACGTAGACAGATAATTACTATAATTATCCAGTGTTAACAGTACACATGGCAGTCATGAAATAACGACCTGATTGTTAAACTTTAAAACAGTAGTGAGAGTGACCATATCACTTCGTAGATACTGTGCCAAATCAGAACAGGATATAATGTTTGACCCAAATAAAGGGTTGCCTCTTAACATTAAGTTCACCCGTTTCCAGTGTAATATCTGCTAATTATTTCTGAGAAGTCTTTCAGTGAATAAAGCCGTTGTCATTTCATATCATATATAAGAAAGTTGAAGCTCAAACTGAAATTAATAACAGAGGAGACAAATACTTCATCACCTCTGAGAAGGGGTTTTTTGCCAAAGACAATTAGGCATTAGCCTCAGGAAATACCTGATATGTATTTCCTTATTCTTCCTCCTTGTGGATTAGAGGGTTTCACTTTATAATTAGTTCCAGTCCATATTTGTTCAGGAAAGACAACCAAAAAATCACAGTTGCACTGCTAAAATATACCGTCAATTATATTGCTTAGGTCCGATTATGTATCCTGTATGAAAATGTCATTATATTTAGCTCTCCTATATTCCCAAATATTCCTAAAAATGATACAAGGTGAGAGCGGAAAGTTCAGTGAATGACTTGGAAAAACAAACGGAGACAGGTATTTCAAAGATGATACTTTACTGTCCTTCAAAGTAATCTCCCAAGGCCACAATACACTTTTGACATCTTTTGTATACATCCGTTGCATAGCATGTGAAAAATCCTCTTTTGGTACTGCTTGAAGTTCCCTCGTCGCAGCTGCTTGAATATCTGTAATGTTGAGAAATCATTTTCGATTTCAAATGAGGAAATGGGAGGAAGTCCGGTATAGGCCTTCTACATCATTGTTCATCTTCGAGGGTTTCTCATCCTTCATGGAAACGCTTAAACCACTCATATAAACATTTTCAAATTATAGCATCTTCACCGTACACTGCCTTTAATATTTTGTGGAATTCCTTTGCAGTTTTACACAATTTAAAACACAATTTCATATTTACTCTCAGTTCTATTATCAGTGATAAATGCACTACACTGTAAACACCTCTGCATTAAAGTAAGCTGTAAACACTGTTTCGTGACTGTACGCCTGTCAACAATGATGGAGACACTTTTGTATATGTTAATTGGGATACAGAAGAATGCCTTGCACATTTCCCATTATCACCAAACTTTCTGGTCTTGCCTTTTATTTGGTGTGAGAAATGGATAATTTTATCACATCGGCAATGACAGTGAACTTGAATTACGCAGTGAAAGGTTAACTCATTGGAACAGTAACAATCACCAAGCCTATATAGTAACAATGACATTTATATATGGTAGCATTGTTGATTAATAATAACAATGTTACGTCCAGTAACATTAACTCAGATGAGTTGATAAAGTAATAATTGTTACCATTCATAAGAACTGTGTTTACAGCTGTTGCAATAATGACTGCATCATCAAGTAAAATCTGGGTTAACATTTTATTTTTTAAGATATTGATTTGCAGTTTAATATTCATCCTTATATCTTTGTGGATGTCAAGATAAAATTTTATTATTCCTTGTAATCTTAAAAAATGCAGGTTTCTTATGTCCATATGTATCATATGATCCATAATGAATTTGAAATAAAAGTATAAGTAGAACAATGAAAATAGAGAAACGCAAATCTCCTGTGCCCAAGTAAAAAATAAAATTGAAAGTACATATCACTTACGTATATACAATTAACATCAAAAAATGAATCAAGACCAAGAAAAATGAGAAAACCAGAATTAAAACTAAAACTAATCAATCAAAGGAAACAACCTTAGAGAATTCAAAGGATCTTTAATAGACTGAATAGTGTTTCTTATAGTAGAGCCTCCTGATTCATCAATTGATATAAAAGCTTTTTTTTTTATCATATTATTTTCAAAGGCACCAAAAGAATAAGTTTTTATTTATTTATTTATTTATTTATTTATTTATTTATTTATTTATTTATTTATTTATTTTAAACTGGATGAATTGAGAAGATATTCATTTTTTAATGGTATCTCTTCTTACTTACTTTTCAAACCCGCTTATCCGTTAGGGTCGTGGGGGCAGCATATCCAGCGATCGCGATCTTCTGCCTCAGGCGCATGTCCTTCCTGGTAATACCCAAGCGACTTGAACCCAGATTCTCCATGTAGTCTAGCCACCTGGTTCTAGGCCGACCCCTTGGTCTCTTACCCACCAGCTTGGAAAATAACTGCCTAGGAAGGCCAGTTTGCAGCATCTATATCACATGGCCATATCAGCGCAACTGAGATCTCTCAATGTGGAGAAGTAGCGGCTCATTACCTGAAGACTCTCTTATCCACATCTTAGCGACAACGGGATGGTATTTCTTCTGTTAACAAAATGTTGACAGTTGCCGATTTTCTATTTTATCAGATTTTTTAATGGACTATGCAACTTTCCAACTTGCATCAATATTTCTCCTGGACTGACCTTTGTCAGATTCTTTAATAATGTTACCAAGTACTTTGACATGCGATTGTTTTGAAAGAGAGTGGAGTGAGTATATATGCACTGCTCAAAACAATTAAAGGAACACTTGTAGAATCCCCTACAGAGGGCGTAAATAATACTTTTTAGCAATTTCATCTTCTGCGACATGAAACCTACTATTTCCCTCATAGGAAATGGCTGAAGCCAACACATTTTGCTGCCAGATGTTCTGAGAAATTTGCATAGCAATATAACCCCCCGGAAAACAAAGTGGTTACATGCCAGTACACTCTATGCTTGGAGATAATGGTCGAACATTAGAAGGTGCAGGCATTCCTGGAATGTTGTTGTTAGTGCTCTGACATGCCATGAAGGCATCTTGAAGCAGTAGAAGTTGCGAGAGCCGTAACATTGCTCCAAACGGGTCAATCATTTCGGACTGTGGCAAATGCCCTCAATGTGTCCTCTTCCGTCATTTTCCGACTGTGGACACGATTCCAGGCGACTAGCCAGTACACACGAAGAGCTGGGCAAGGTCGCCAACGCTCAACAACCGCCAATCAAGATCGTTATGTGCGGACTTGTGCCCTGCGCCGAAGAACCTCAATGGCCAGAGACCTGAGAAATGACCTGCAGATGTCAACTGGGGTAGCTGTTTCAGATCAAACAATCCGGAACAGATTACGTGAAGTTGGCTTGAGAGCCAGACGACCAAATCGAGTGCACAGGCTAACCCGCCAGCATATAACAGGCACGACTAGAGTTTGCACATCAACATGTCACCTGGCAGCTTCGCCACTGGCGTTCTATTCTCTTCACAGACGAGTCAAGATTCCGCCTGACCTGCTTGTGATGGCCGTCTACGTGTCTGGAGACGATGTGGTGAGCGAAACACCGACGCAACAGTTTGTGAGACTGACTGAATGGGATGTTGTTCCATTATGGTTTGGGCTGGCATCTCAATAGACCATCGAACGGATCTTGTGGTTGTCCGAGGCCGAATGACCACTGACGTTTACATTCGTGACATTCTGGAAGAACATGTGATTGTTGCTGCGCATGGCATGGGGCCTGGATTTCTTCTGATGCAAGATAATGCTCGTCCTCACACTGCAGCTGTCACTCAAGACTTCTACGGATGCATGGCATTCAGACCATGAAGTGGCCTGCAATGAGTCCAGACCTAAATCCCCTTGAACATCTTTGGGACATGCTTGACAGGCGAACTCGACACTGCCCTTCAGCTCCAGAAACACTGCAACAGCTCATCCAGGCTCTTACTGAGGAATGGGACCGGCTTCCCCAAGATCACATCCGTCGACTGATATGGAGCATGCGTCAAAGGTGCATGGAGGTTACTGCAGCCCATGGTAGGCATACATATTACTGAGTAGTGGAAAAACTGATCCCTAGAAGAAACAGGGCATTCTCCTCACAACGTCCAAAGGACATTTCACTTTGTTTTAGGCAGGGGTCCTACAGTTTCCTGTTTTTTCTTTGTTTCTTCACCAGTTGTTTCAATAATGCATTCTATTGTTAAATAAACCGTCTTTTAATGATCACATACAACGATTTTGTCCATATTATTCGTAGTTGCTTCTGCACGCTGCTTAATAGAAGTGTTCCTTTAAATGTTTTGAGCAGTGTATATACAGGGTGTAACTAAAGATGTGTTACAAACTTTGGGGAATGATAGAACTGGTCAAGATAAGCATTTTTTGTTCCATGAACATTGGTCCACAACTGCATCGTTTAAGAGTTATAGCCACTGTTCAAAATGACGTCTTCAGCATCAATGCAGGCTTATGACACACCCCTTTCTGAATTATGGTATGGTCATGTAAATTTTTAAAGTAACATGACCACACCATCACATTACCATGCAAGCAGATCCTGCACACTAAAAAATCTAACGTGTGTGATCGCATCCGGATATGGACTACACCTTTAACGAGTGCACTGACATGTTGTTAGTGTACGGTGCTGCAGACGGTAATGGAAGGGCTGCTTGTCGTCTGTACAGACGGCAGTTTCCACAACGTCGTCAGCCAGCTTACACAATGTTTGCTCGGCTTGTGCGACGTCTACGAGCAACAGGAAGTGTAGCTGTGATGCGTGGAGAGCATGGTCGCGCTCGCACCCGTCCTACCGCTCAATTCGAAGAAGCTGTGCTTCGTAGAGTTCACGAAAGACCAACATGTAGCAACCGTGCGCTTGCACACATCATGAACACAGATCACATGTCTGTTTGGCGAGTTCTGCATGACCAACTGTTTCATCCGTTTCGTATGCAACGAGTGCAAGCATTTGGAGCTGCTGACTTTGCACCACGTATGGCATTCTGCAGATGGTTTCTTGCACGTTGTAGAGAGGAACCAGCATTCTCACAGCAGGTGCTGTTCACTGATGAAGCAACCTTCACCAGGGAAGGCATTTTCAACCACCAGAATATCCATGTTTGGGACCGTATCAACCCACATGCCATTTCGACAAGGCGCTTCCAGCAACGATTTTCTGTCAACGTGTGGGCTGGTATTGTTGGCAATCGCCTCATAGGGCCGTACATTCTCCCAGCTCGTATGAATGCACAAACCTACCTCGTCTTTCTTCAGGAGGTGCTGCCTGAACTGTTGGATGACATACCTCTTAACATCCGTCAAGTAATATGGTTCCAACATGATGGCGCACCTCCACATTTCTCACAGCATGTCCGGGCCTTCCTCACTGATACGTTTGGCGATCGTTGGATTGGACGGGGTGGTCCAGTTACCTGGCCGCCACGATCACCAGACCTAACACCATTGGATTTCTTTGTGTGGGGCCACCTAAAGTCCCTGATGTACGAAACAATGGTTAATTCAGTGGAGGAACTCATCGCACGATTGGCTGTAGCAGCAGACAACATCAGGGACTCCCAGCAGATGCTGCAACGAGTGTCTTGCAACGTACAGCGACGAATGCAAGCCTGCATTGACGCTGAAGGGCGTCATTTTAAACAGTTGCTATAACTCTTAAACAATGCAGTTGTGGACCAATGTTCATAGAACAAAAAATGCTTATTTTGACCAGTTCTATCATTCCCCAAAGTTTGTAACACACCTTTAGTTACACCCTGTATATACAGGGTGTCCGAAAAGTGTTTACCTGATTACTTGTATATAATCAGGGAAAGACTTTACAGACACCCTGTATATTTTTTTATCTTCATGCAGAGAGCTTTTATTTTTCATTTCCCCTTCCCTCATTTTGTAAATCCCTTGCCAAAGACCTATGTAATATTAAAAAATAACACAATTTAAACTATTAATGAAAACACTGCTTTCAAAAAATCCAAACACTTAATAATTCTATTATGTAGTTTGTAAGGAATCAAATTCTGAGTATCTGTGATTGTACTTCTGTCATGTGACCAAGTACATTACTGTCAGTGCAAGAGAAATAGTACTTTTACCTAAGGAGAAAAGAAAATCTGGCCCATTTTATAAGTTAAACGGGGCAAAAACAGCAGTTGTCTAGCAGTTTATTGATTCAAAATAAAAGTACAAAAGCAATATTTAGTACATACCTTCAAAAGGTAGGTTTTATTTAGAGATGAAAGGAAGGAAACCACTTTTCCACAAATCGTTTTGGGCAAAAGTGGTTTCCATCCTTTCATCTCTATACAAGTATCCACATATTTTTAAGCTCAGTTTATTTTATGTTTATATAATTTTATCGGTTAGGTTATATTTTTTGCCTTCATGTTCTTTGTTCTAATTTTTATTCTTTGCTGCAAAATGACTACCTGGTAATTGTAATGTGAAAATGACATTCATTTTCTATTTTGTTTCTTCATTGTGGAGAAGGGTTTCTTTTTCTCTTTTTTTCTCTTGATTTGTTAAGTGTGCTTTGTAAAATCTGTTCTTTGGTAATGTTAATGTCCATTTGTAAAATCTGCAGTTGTTATTCTAGTGACAACTACAATAGATATTAAAAGCATTACTATATTCTAAAGATTGCAAGGATTAACAAAATTGTAAATGTTTTGAATATACTTTGAAGATAATCTAAAGAGCTTTGCCTTTTATTAAGAAGGAAACTAAAATATTAAAAGTATCAAATAATTGCCAACATTTACGTAATAACAAGAAAAGTTGAAAATTAATAATAAAAATTTTTTAAAGAAAATAAATAGGTCCAGGAATAACAAAATGGTAGAGTTTTAATGGAGCCAATGCATTTCGAAATAACTTCATTAAATCTATGTAGATGTCTTTTGCCCCGATGATGAATTTATTTCGAAACGCGTTGCTATTCCTTGACCTATTTATTTTCTGATATTCACAGCAATCCTGACCATCATGCAACTCTTAAAAGTTTTAATTAATGTTTGTCATTGTTGACCTGAATATCAACAATATTATATGCCATTATTACAACTTGTAACTTCCATGTTGTTACTCTATTTTATTTTTACTTCATTTATGGTCATATTCAACTCTGGTCAAAAATGCGAATTGGGCAACCCAGAATTAAACCTTAACACGTGACTCTCTTAACCCAATAGAAAAAAACGTTCTAATACCATTTCTCGACCTAACTCTAACTTGAACCCTACCTCTCAGACTAACCTGAGGTGGTAAATACGGCCATTAATACAGTAAATACACTGGTGCTCAATAAACTTGTATCGCCCTGCAATTTCACATTTTATACCTCTAATGCTAGAAATTATTTGCCATTTTCTTGCCTTTTCCATTTCCTTCATGCACGGGCATAGCCAGGATTTATGTAAAGAGGGATAGAGGGGTCATGATACCCACTTGTTCTCCTCGGGGCAGAAAGGGCCACAATTTTCTCAAATGTATAGCCTAAGTTTACCAACTACCGACTGTATCTTTGCAGAATGAAGTCCATATATCTAATGTCCACCTATGTCTCTTACATCTGTGGTTCCCAACCTTTTTTGAATTGTGACACCTTTTTCTAAAAGTTAATAACTTAGACTCCCCCCCCAAATACACACCTCAAATTTAAAAAAAGGCATTTTAGCAGGTGGCATGACAAAATTAAAGAATCTCTAAATTTTCTATCAAAATAAAAATCAGGACGGTGACCCTCCAGAAAACTTTCATGACCTCCAGATTGGGAACCAGTCATCGATGTTCAGGGAAGGTTCAGGTTTCTTGCATTTGGGGGGAAATAGACATTTCCAGTCATCAGTTAATTTGAGTATGCAAATGAGAAGATGTCATATTAAAGTCATGGCATGGCCAGCCCCACCCTAAATGAAGTAAGCTTGTATACAAAATAAGATGTACATGGGGAAACATGCAATGATGAAGTTGGTATTTGGTGAACTTAACATATAATTCTTCCACATTTAAATTTTACTTACCCTCTCCACCAGAAGAACAAGTAGGTATCTTGTCCCCCCTCCCCTTCCCTTACATAAATCCTGGCTATGCCCATGCATGAAGGAAATGGTAATCAACTTCCAGCTATAGGGATAAAAATATGAAATTTTAGGGTGATGCAATTTCATTGAGCACGAATGTAAATTATATTTGAGTGTGTTATATATATGTGTATAAATAAATAAATAGCTAATATTCTTTCAAAAGTGAGAATTTTGTTCTTAGAACTTTAATATAACAAGGTTAATGTTTAAGGAATTAAGCAAATATTGATTTCAACTATTTATTTAATAGCTTTCCAATCATAATGACGATGGTGAAAGAAAAAATGATTATCGTCTAGCAGTGATTGTGCCATTTCGCGATCGCTTTGAAGAATTACTTGAGTTTGTGCCCCACATGCATAAGTTCTTAGATAAACAACATATCAAACACACGATTTATGTTATCAACCAAATTGATAAATACAGGTTAGTATATAAAAATTAATTAATTTGCATGTTTATTATTTGAATTGTATTCTTATATTTTGGAAAGTATTTTTTGGATTGTTGGAGAGAATGTTAGTAAATCTCTAAATTCCAATTTTAAATATTTGGCATGGAATTCCAAAAATTGCTTTTATAAATATTTTCACTTTCCCCCATTTTTAAGCTGAATAAAATTTTAATTCATTAAATTAGTATGTCTGATAGTTACTTTTCAGAATATCATGTATATTTTCTTCCGGGATCCATATATCATTTTTTATAGTGCTTAGCATGGAAGATAAAGGAAACTAGCGCATGCACCAGTAAAACTCGTTCAACCAAACAGAAATAGGCAGGAAAATGGAGTATTACTTTTCCTGGCATTCCCTTAGTGAAATCGCAGCTGAAACAAAACCGAGATCATTCTGCCAATTGTCAGTAGATAGATTGAATAACATATTCCAGTTGCCTTATTTGTCTGTTTTGTTATTGTATCTTTATTATATCCAAATCTATTCTTTTTTAAATAATCAAAAATATTATAAATTATGGCTCTAGCTTGACAATTTATAGTTTTTTTGGTTTTTTTTTGAACAAACAGACTAATAGGTGAGGTGAAGGCTGCCATGTTTGAAGAACGTTGAATAAAGCAGACATCTGCAGTTGATAAGGAAATATATTATGCATCCACCCGTTTCCTTCTTTCATGCTGGGCACTGTTAAGTTCATGCAATCAGCTCACCCAGTTGGCCATGGAAATAGTTACTTCCAGAAGGAGTCATCCATTTCTTTGGAAATTAAAACTGGATGCAGTACCAAAGGTGCAATGTAAATGATAGAGGGGCCGCTAGGAGCCTTTACCAGGTGCTTGAAAGGCCATACACCAGACTGATACCTCAGTATATCACGGCCTCGTGAAGAACATTTGAACGAGTTATATAGTCTATTTGCACGAAGCTGGATGGTTGCCTCATCGTATATCCATCATCTTGGCCGTGCAAACATCACAGATATGTATAGGTCATATGTCACACAGAGTAGGTAGTAGTCTTTCCAGGCACACTACAGATAGATAAGAACTTAACATCTGCCGACGTACAGTAGCAGCACATCCAGAATGATCATTGCATTTGTCGGTCTCAATAAGAATCATCCATTGGCGTTTAAATGACGCTGGCTACAGGAATGGCTTTCACTGTCCCGTTTGCCTTTGACCCTTCAGCATTGTGCAGTCATCAATGGTGTCAGGAACGTCAACATTGGACATAGGAATGGAAAAACATTGTGATCTCCGATGAGTCCCGCTTCAATCTTCATGCGGAAGGGCATGGTGCATTACAAGTTCGTACCGGAAGGGAGAGTGATATAGATTAATAATACACTTGTCATCATTACACGTGAAAAATGAATTTCAACTTGACAGTCCAGCCACAGCATGGAGAATAGCTCGCGAAGATCTTGACAGTTTCCCTTACAAACTCCAGTTAGGCATCCTCTCAGGCCGGATGCAGTGGATAAAAGATTGGAGTTCACCAACATCATGTAACAAATGACCAACACTGGTTTCAATCCTGACGATATTTTTTCCGGGATGAGGCACATTTCTGGTTAGCTATGTCAGTCACCAAAATTATCGGATTTGGTGCATTGAGAAATCTCTCATGGTTGTTATCAAATCTCTTTATCCGCAAAGATCTATGTCTGGTGTGACTGATGTGTTGATGGCAGATTGGGTCTCTATTTTTTTTTTTAGCAGACAATGAATTCATCACGCTAAATTGTGTTCCTGATATCTACTACAAGCATTGGATCCAAGAGATATGGTTTCAGCAGGATGGAGCACCTCCACATTCAGTAGGCAATGCTCTGGACTTGCTCATGTCATCGCAAGAGGTTTCCTAAATTGCTTTGGTGAAGGACATGTTTGGTCCTCCTATAGCCTTGATTTATTGCCACTCAACTAAATCTTATGTTAAAGATGAAGTCTACAGAAATCAATAAAAAACCATAGAAGAGCTGGAATAAAACAGTGATAATACATGTGGTAAGGTCAGTTACAACAGATTAACTCGAGCAGGTTATCGAGAACTTCGAGCAGAGGCTTCGTTTTGTAATATTCTCAAGTCTCAAACATTTTGAGAAACTCGTTTTTTGATTTCCTTTATTCTCATGAGTAAATCCTGAAAATTGAAATAAATTTTTTTTTTTTTTTGTTCAAACGATTTTCTATTTTTTCATTATTCAACCCCTATACTTTGTAAACAAATACAATAAGATATAATGAAATAGGATGATTGATTAACCAAACAAAAAGAGGAGTATAAGTAATAATCCTTGGATGGGGAAAGCAGGAAATTAGGTATTTTCTGAGAATTTGTAGCTGGAGAGCTTAGGTTTCTGAGAATGTTAAAGGGAAAGATAAGTGAAAAAAAAAGTTACTTCATATCTTATTATCATAGTAATCCTCTGACTCTTATTTCCCCCATCTAGGGATTATCACTCATACTCTCCCATTTTTATTAATCTTTCCATCATGGCTCGCCAGCCAGGTAGCCGAGAGGGCTAGCGCGTAGGCTTTCTAGTTCTCGAGTCCACCTGGCCATGGGTTCGAATCCCGCCGTGGGCATGTATATTTGTGTTTGTCCTGGGCTGCGTACAGATATAACCTTAGGCGCAAAATGACCTTAGTAGTCGACGCCAAAATTTCTAATAAATCTAAACCCATCAGGGCTCTTGAACTTACTGTTTGACTATACAGTATTATATATGTATACTTGTTTACCTTTGATTAATCACAGCTGTTCATGATTTGTACTTTTTTCCCCTGCTAAACTTTTCATAACATGGTAGGACTTAATTTAGAGATTTCTTACTGGCCTATAAGCTCTAAATCTTGCCTGCCTCTTTCCATGATAACATCAGATGCTTGGCATGATATATTTTGGTTTTCATATATAATGCCCACCACAAGATCATTCCCCTTTTACTATTTACTTTTGGGGGTTGATCTATTCTCCTTTCTCGAAATGGACAAAATCATCAGTTAGACTTATCTGCAGTAAATTTATCTTCATTCTTTTTTAATCGCATGCTTTATCATAGGCTCTCCTTCATAGGCTCTGTTTTCTAAAATTTCTCTCATAGAGAGAAATAAAGATCCCTACAAAATAATCCATAGACATTATTCATTAACAAATAACCAGCACTTTATTCATTTAATTCTTTCTGGTCTCAATAAAGACAAAAATATATAAACTCCTTAAAAATGCAAATGCTCTCTTATAACACAATTATCAAACATAACAAAATGTAAACAAACATTGAAAATAACTTGACGATTCATAATTTCATAATTTCATGGATATGTGCAACTTTACAGTTTCTCTGAGTTCTACGAGCATTTTCTGGTTTTAAGGAAAAAAGAATTATTTTTTTGAGGGAAAATGCTCTGCATATTCATTTTTCCAATCCTGTCTTCAATTTATTATTGCCACAATAATCAGGAGTCCACATTAACTTTATTTCTTTTAAAGGGTAGATGCCTCTGAACATTAATTTTTTTCTGTATTCTTAAGGTCTGTTTTCACTCAAGTTTCCACTCAATGCACTGTTTGCAACTCGGTTCATAGCATATAGTGCACGAGTGGAAACATTATTCCAACCTGATAAATCGTGCGCTTTCAGCTTTACATTTTTATCTGATGCAAGTAGATGTTTCTGCTTTTTACTTGCGCACAGGAAATATGGCAGCCCTTTTGAAGTACACACTAACTGATGAAAAACGCTAAATTTATTATTTCACGATAGAAATTTAATTATTAATAAAATATTAATTATTAAAGATGCATTGAAACGCTACAGTTCTATTCAGAATAAATCATAAAATTATTAATTTCATTCCTCCAGAAGGAGATACTTATTTAATCATTTATTTATTTTAAATTTTATTTTTTAAGCATTCTGATCTGGTGGCCAACTGTGCTGAGGCATTGGCTTTTCATCGTTTCAGTACAGACGGTAGATCATTGCTGAAAGAGCTCCCCAGCGATGATCTAGGCTCCTATTTCTACTAGGGAACTTTTTGCCAACCCAGTGCTACTAAGTAACGACTGCTACGAGATGACAGTACCAGCTGGGACTGATGGCTTTACATGCCCTTCGAAGTATGGGGAGGGGGGGTTACAAAGATGGAAATCCATTGGTGGGGGCCCAACCAGTGGCAATCGCCCCCAGCTGCTGGGCATCCAGCTCTGGTCCAATGCACGGGTCTCACCAAACTGTCTTTCGATGCTGGCCCTAGTACCTGTCTCATCCTGCAAAAGGTCAATCAGGCCACTGACTGTCACCCAACCAGTGGCTGGCCACACCAAAATTTGCTTAACTTCACTGAATGGCGAACCGATCAGTGAGACAACCAGGCCACAAACAACTCCATTGGCTTTCCTAGAGTCTTAATACAGGGACTTTGGGCTTTCCGGTCTTTGGCTCCGTTGGGTTGCGGTTAGAATCCCGCAGTGGGCAGAGATGTTTATGTTTGTTCTTGGAATGTGTAAAAGATAGTATTCACGTATAAAGATATTAGTCGTGTGATAGGGTGCAAATGATCTAGCTGTTGATACACCCATAAACGAAAATACCGACTAATCAAATTTAAACATATTCTCAATTTTAGTTTTTCAACTGAAACATTTAGGGCCCAGTTCATTATCTACTTTCTCAGCGGAGAATTCTCAATTGAGTGTTCAGCAACAATATATTGACATTGTTGTAACCAAGCATTCCTCATCTCAACAATACAAGTCCACTGTTGCCGAAGACTCAGTTGAGAAGACTCACTTGAGAAAATAGATAATGAACTGGCCCTTAATAATAAATGGGAATGCAATTTTGAATCGAAATGTTTCCTTTATAGGCCCTCAGAGAGCTCTTCACTCCTGTCTTTTCAAGGCTGCAGTAAGAGGGAAATGGAAAATATACAAGTAGATTGTGCACTGCACATTTGCTGCTGCTTATTGTTGTGTTCGCATATTTTTCGTCCGCATGGATTAAGTGGAAACAAGCCTTTACAGAATTCCAGCATAGCCCCTATTGAAAGCAATTGATCTGCCCTCTGGTGTTCCGAAGCGAAACTAATGAACATGGTAGTCACTAGTGGAAAGCAACACATAAGCATAAGTATTGATGTAAGGCACATTGTTTTTTGCTAATTTATTTTTCGTGCACTTAAGATTAAATGGTTTAAGCCTAGACCAGAAGTGTTCTGTGGTTATTTATTTATTGTATAGCATTCACAAATGAAAAGCAGTTAAAACGATTCATTTCAAAAGAACAATACAATAGATGGATTATTTTGCTGCATCTAAATAACTTTGGCAGTGAATGAAAATTTTGGAAAAATGAAGAGAAATAAAGTTATTTCCAGCAGAAACTGCAGTGTGCTACAACATAAAAGCAAATGGAGCACTTCCATATCCCTTCATCGTTTACTGAAGTGCAAGTAAGAGTAGCTGCATATTTTAAGATTTGGGAAGAAAGTATACGTACATCTGCTCCTTGCATTTTAAAAAAGATGATTTCTTTTTCACTTGTGATTCTTGATGTTTTATGTTTTTTCTTGGGTGTGAATGCATTATTTGAAAACACAGGAATAAAAAACGATCATCATTATAAACGGGGCTGGCCGGAGAGCAGTGCAACCATTCAAGGCTCCGTGAAATTTAAAAATTGCTGAATGGTACTTAGGCTTGGGCAAATGGGGCAGTTGTCCCTGGCTCCACTCTTAGAAAAATTATTTCTTTCTTGGATGGGCCTCCTATTTCAGTTTTGTCCTGGGATCTGCAAAAGCTAGGGGCAGCACTGAAAAATTGATCATCTAAAATGGTCTCGCACGACAACTTTGTACTGGGCCTCACTCATTCTCAGATTGGCCCTGCCTATAATAAAGAGCACAGGGCAGTAAAAAAATATATTTCTTCTTAGATGGGGAGAGGGTGAACAGATCCCCCACCTCTTGCCAGTTGATGCTTTCCCTTCATTTTATCGGTCACATTACTAATACAGTGAAAATCCTTTGAGATGAAACTCATTTAAGCCGGAATCACCTTTACTGCGGAAGTTGTTTTGGTCTCTGCATATAGACCATATTAAAAATGTCTTATGAGACTGAACTTATGTAACACGAAAACAGACTGTTAAAACGAGGGTCGAGACAGAAAGTGAAAGTTTTTAGGGTAAGAAGCGATGCTTTTAGCCCAACACATGTTTTTCATTCAGATTGGTTGGATTATTTTTGTTCTGTGACATTTTCTGTGAAATGGCAGTGCATATCAGAAAGCTCAATGTATGGCACATGCAAACAAATATTATAGTCATTTAAGACAGTGAAAGGAACTAAGGGTTTCATAAATCACCAAACATTAATCTGTGAGAAAAACTCAGGTGTATGGGATTTTGAAGAAAAAAGAAGCAACCAGAAAGGACTGGTTTAGCAGAAATGGAGCAGTAAAGTGAGAACTGGGAATGAGGAAATCAACCAAATTGTATTCGACTGGATTGTTATACAAAGATTTAAACTTTTACCCATATCAGGATCAATTCTACAATAAGCAAAAAAATGGTTATCATACTAAGAATTTGTGACTTCAAAGCATAAATTAGTCGGTTAAGACATAACATTGATTTTAAAAAAGTGTGTGGAAAAGCTGCTTACGTAAACAAAGAAATTGTCAAAGGTTTCTAAACTGGTCAAAGATTACAGTTCTAAAGATAATAGCAAATGCATTCGAAACAGGGCTATTTATCCCTGTTCTGCCATCTACAGGGTTTGGACAGAAACTTGCGAGCACGCTATCCACCTTATTATCATTGAAGGAACTTGCCATTGTTTTGCATGAAGAATGGTACAAGATTCCCTTACAAATCATACAGGATCTCTATTTGTCTATTCTAAGGAGGCTCCAAGCTGTTCTACAAGCCAAGGGTTATCCAACTCCATATTAAAGGTGATAATGTTTTTTGTTAGGTGTTTCCATATTTTTGTCCAACCCCTGTAAGACATTGACTTTCAAAAGCCAGAAATGTAATGGAGGAGAGCTTGCAAAAGAAAGTCTAACGGTTTTACTATATGGGTTCATGGATGTAAAAAAATGGAGAAAGAGTGATTGACAAACCAGCAAAACCAGGTTGCTTTAACGACTTCAGCATCAATAATTTTCTAGTCACATGGTATTCAAACCATAAATCATGATGACTGCCTAAATTGTAGAATAATTACATAATATCCCGCTTTCTGCTTTTTCTGCTTTAATGCTATCCAGTCGAATCTCGAAATATGAAGGGTTGCTTTTAAATCAAGATTTTTAGGTTATTAAAAGTACAGTGAGAAACGGAGAACAACAAAAAAAATGGGATGTATATAAAGATTTATGCCACATACAAGTGGAGCCACTAGCGTCAGAAATCCACAAACTCAGCATGTTATTTATGCTGTACACAACCAAGATTAGCCAACAAGATCGAAATATTTTTCGGAATTTTTTTAATCGTCTAACTTTAATGGAAATGACAAAATTTTTTTGTTTTCATATGGAAAATTTCACACTTTACAAAAAAAATCTTAACTCTAATGTGTTTAAATGCCTTTCATTTTGTTGGCACACGAAGTCAAGATTCAACATAGCGAGATTTTCCAAGAAAAGGTTTCGAGTCAACGAGGGAAAACTACGTTAAATTAATAGTAAAAGTGATCGATACAATGATCTTGCAACTGTACTTGCTTCTTATTGCAAGGTTAACCTGTCCCGCACTATAGTTACCCAATTGATACCCGATTTGATTGATACCCAACCAATATTCAACGCATTCAAGTGTTGGTTGAATCTACGCATTCAACAACAAGTTATGGTATCTAGATCTGGGCTCCCAGAATTGTGCAATGAATTTTTTGCCTACTTCAAGAATATCTATGCATTGGTGTGCTTAAAAGACTAATCAGTAATATATTCTGATTCAGCTCAAAACATTGTTTTAAGAATGCAACAGCACAGGCCTGTATGTATTGCATAATTTTCAAAAAGTTTAAGCATATTTGGCACTTTTGCATGGGCGTGCATGGAGCCAAGATTAGGAGCTTCTCTTAAAAAGATCACAGAAATGCAACCAATGAAGATTTTGAACTAAAATTTGAGACATAATCATATAGAGCTTATAGAACTTTTCTATCAGATTTCATTAAACTTGGAAATGGTCGAACTGGGACCCCTGGTCCCTTTTACCTATAACCTGCTTATCTTTAAATAGTAAGAAATATCACCAAGGAGACTAACTTAGCAAGAAATATTTTAATATTTTTGTCTTTTAATGTTTAGCCACAAAGTTAAACTCTAGGGGAATCACTTCTGAATTAATCAACCAACTTAATCTCTCTTCTTTTGAAATTCAGTTTTCAGCTGTTACATTTCATTTTCATAAGTAAAGGATCCCGCAGAAACTTAACACTTTGGGTAAGTAATGGTTTAATGAAGGGGTAGGAGAAAGACAGGGAAAAATGGGCTATTGGACAGAATAAAATACTCTAAAGGTAAAATTAGTCACTTTTAGTAGGGGCACCCATTAAACAAATAGCAAAATTACCAATTACTGACTTTTGCAGAAGATTATTTCGATCAATTCATAGTCGCTGAACTTCAGTCGCATCATATCTTCAACACCTTTCATTAAGATAACGGTGATCACTCCTTTTCTTGTCTCCCAATACTATATTTAACCAGACCTTCCAATCATACTCGTCTGTAATTTGTTGCATCATTGCTTATCAGCCGAAAGATCAGAATCGTCAGAGTCTTATCTGCTTTCTTCATTCACAGAAAGACTGATTTCCATTAAAGGTACCGGGCATCGGCAAAGGTACAGGTATCCGTGCGAAAGATTTCTCTCACCATTTCCTTTCATCAGTCATCTAGTTTCAGTGTTGCGGATATTCTACTAAAGCAGTGAATTTTACACCAGAATTATGCAAAAATCTGCTTAATGCATTGTATCAATCATTGTGTTAATGCAAAATTCAGCAGATCTTTAGTTCTGTGTTAACGGGAAAAACCTTTTTGAGTTGGAAAAGTAACTCTTGTTTCAGCCCGAGCTAACTTGAGCTCATAATTTGCCGTAGTTGTATTAACATGGATAGCTCTTAAAAGAATATCCCTTACTGTGGAAGGAAAAAACTAACATTGTTTGGCTGGTCCCACAATCATGATGTGGCAGAGAAATGTATATGTATCTCGCTCTACCGTATCAACGATTTGGAAGGATAGCGAGAAAATGAAGAATCCCTTGGAATGCGACAGTTTCAAGTCAAGTAATTACATATAGTATAAATTATTCGATAATGGATATGAAGCATAAGGACCAGATAAAGAGCAGTATCAGTTATAATGACAACTGATTTTTCATGGTCCCTTGCAGACTGTCATTAATGACATTGATTGACATCAATTAATGACATTGATTGACAATACAAGCAGCATTCAATGAGCTAGGCGAATTCTGCTCTGATTGGTGTTGGATGAGTCATTCTTTCATCTAATCTCTGTAGCTTTCTAAACATCGTGTATGCATATCGTTTTAACATGGCTTTTTTGACATTGTGTACATGTTATAGCGTTCAAAAAAAGAATTTTTTTTTTCTTGGAAAGAATATAATTTTTGTTAATGGATTAAAAGACCTGGTACTCAGAAAGTACTTGAGCTAAGCAATTGTTATTCTGTGATTTTTGCGGATTTTTGTTTTAAAACTGACAAAAATCGACGAAAAAAAATTAAAGATGCTGTAAGCTAAAATGCCAACAATCAGCTTGTGAAAAAGCTTCGGTGTTAAACAGTGAAGCCAACTGTCATGGAGCACATTGTTGAATCAATCCAGAAGAGCAGGAGAACGAGCGTGTTGGAAAAAGGAGTTGGTGGAGAGGAAATTGTTGAGTTGAAGATTGTGGGAAAAGTCACAGGTTTTTTTTTTTGGAGAAAAAAAATTGTTCAACAAGCAGACTGATAAAAAGGCTAAACAAAAAAAAAAAAAAAATTAGGAAATGGACTGAGACAAACTAACTAAAGAAACTAAATATTTAAACTTAAGTGTATTGATGGCAATTTTTGATGCAGGAGATTAAGTAGATGGTAGCTGAAAAGCATAGTTTTTGAGTGGAGCATCAAACCCCCCAAAAAAAAATCGAATATGAGCAGGAGAAAAGGCCGACTTTTGCAATGGAATAGAGTTTAAAGACTATCGATATTACATAAGTTCGTCTATTCGAAAACCTCAAAAAGCAGCTGTTCCACAGTTCTGCTATGGCAAATGTATCATTGAAGACGATAGTGCAAATCTTGAGAACTGACGATTACCCTCATTGGCAATTTATCTAAACGACAAAATGATTCTTCTGGATGAACTGTTAGTTTGACTAAAAATATATCAAACTTGAATTGTGAACAAGCTCTCAACCTCCGATGGTTAGATTCTTTCTGGTTAAAACAGTATGAATAAGCCATCAGTAGATTACCCCTAAAATATGGTGTGAAAATGAAATAAACAAAAGAAATCAAAGTTGTCCCTAGTCTAAAGAATTGAATTGAAGGAAAACCCATGAAAGATTATTTGAAGTCACCGAGCGATCATTAGTAATCCGAACAAAATACCAGTTTTTCTCCTCATTAGATTAAGCTTTAACGAAACTTTATAGTAAGCTTTTTAGTTAAAAGAAGTTTAACTGTAATAATATTTCATGATTTAAGATGATTGTGTCAATGAAAAGTGATGATTGTGTCAATGAAAAGTGATGATTGTGTCGATATACAGAGTTGTTGATACGATGCGTATTCTTCCGCCTGGTTCGAGACTGATGGACCAGTGAGTTTAAATGTAATTCTCTGACTGTCGATTAGTTCTCTGTAGGTGGAAACTGAAATTTGCAATGAAAAAAGGCAGATAATTGTTAGCTTGAGTTGCGAGATTTAATCATTGTCTGGTTTGACGAATCGATTCAGTGTAAGATTGACTTTGCGACCCTAATAAAAAAAGTTTCGCTTCCAAATGGCCACAGTGCAAACAAAATAGAAAAAGCTAATGGGTTTAAAGACTCGTTTATTATGGGAGAGTCGTCCTGACAAGGGAAAAGAAGGAACGGACCGTCAACAATGATCCAAACCAGCTCTGCATGATTTATCTACATCTGATCTTGTTTATTTCCAGGAGTGCTAAATAACTATAGCTGCCGCCACGTAAGTTGAACGAACTTTTTGACATGCGCAGTAAGTTATCTCATCAATATGCTTTGTCTGGATTTTACCCAGGATGCACTTGTTCTACTATAGTAATGGTGGAGATTTCGTTGAAACGTGGAAAGCCTATTAAAGTCATAATATAAAGCAAATTGCATTCGAGTAGACTATTCTGCTTCATTTTTTAATTTATTAATTTCATTTATTTATTTTGTGATGTTTCATCACATGTTTTCTGTCTCGTTTTTTATCTAGTCATTAAAAACGCTTTCTTATTTTGTGAGGCCTACCGCTTTGGATTCATTATGTGAAGGACTCGATCAAAAAACGTAGCTTTCAGTAATGAATCCTTGGTTGTTGTGTGTTCTTTTATCATTTAAAAAAAAATTGAATTATTTATCTATATATTATTATTCCTGACTTGTCATTGCGTTCTTGTGTTTGCCTGACTCGATTTTTGTGCTCCGTATTTTCCATTGTTTACTTTGCAAGTGTTGTGCTTCAAATCATCGCCGTATTTCTTCTGTCTGGTTCCATTTGTGTTCACCAGATGGCGTTGGAGAGCGCCGACCGTTGAGAGAACTCCCTTTCTCTCAGGAAGCCAATCATCATCCGATCTCTTCAAATTGGCCAATCAGTAGTTGATCTCAGGTGCAGAGCCAATCAAACATGGCCTTTGCCTCTGCAACGAGATTCAACCGGCGCTGGAATCCGCAGTAATCAGTTAAAAGATGTAGCATGGGCTCATTCTTTACGGGCAGATAGCAACAACAACTTCTTGCTGAGGGATGGAGGACCTGACGACCAGACCCGCTGTTGGAGGAAGCCTTTCCCCAGGAGATGTCAACGCCAGTGCGGCCGAGGAGATTGAAGCCATCGACAAGCTCCGTCGTTCTTTGCGTAGGCCTAGTTTTGGTCTGGTGCTAGCCTACGAAGCTCTCTCATGCATTCGCCGTCTGCATTCGTTTGTTTGCGGCAGATATGTTCCCTTCCGTGCCTGCTAGTTATCGTCGTATCCCCGTGGATTGGACTTCGCCTTCAAGATATATTTCTGTCTTCGTGTTTTGTGGCATAGGCATGTTTGGCTTTGGACTTGAGTGAAGCGTTGTGCCTCTTCAGTGGTGGACTGGTGACCCGTCAAAATTATCTCTTCAGTCAGGTTTCAAACTCATTTGTATATATTCTTTCTGTAAACTTAGTTGTTTAATTTTATTAATTGAATTTGTGTTTGTGGCTATGATAATTCCGTGATGGGAGGCAACCTTGTTTTAACCCTAATTCTGTGGTGGTTTGTTACTTTCGGTAGACCTTCTATTTTGAAGGCTATTGTGAATGATGTGTTGTATGCCTCAATCATTCTGTTTACTTGAGAATTATCATAGCGTTTTGTTTTTGTTTTTTTATTTTATTTTTTTAGTATTTATAGTGTTATGAACATTCTGTGGTGGGAGGTATCTTGAGTTAACTTTAGTTTTTGTGGGTTGTTAATTTTCTGTAGATCTTCAGTTTGGAAGTTTTTAGCTGAGCTTAGTGTTTGTGTGCCTCATTTAGTTTGGTATTTTAGAATGTTCATAACATTTATTGGAATGTTCATGCTTTGTTTTTTGTTTTATTTATTGGAATTGTTTAATGTAAATTCTTTGCTCTTTTTGTTTTGTAGTGCGTCATGGCAATTCCGTTGGTGGGTGGCTCCTGTGTTTGGGTGGTAACTTATGTGATGGGCCCTAGTTACCCCTTGGATTTCATGTGTTGAGATTTTACCAACCTGTTGGTTGATGACGTTTCTGGTAATTCAGTTGTTATTGTTAAGTCGTGTGAATTGTGTGTACCTACTTTGTGTAGGTTTTTGTTAAGACCTGTTGGTGGTCTATTTCTATCCCTCATTTCGATTTGACACTGAACTTAGAGTTGGGATCTTTTGTATTCAGTGCGACTCTCATTGTTGTACCAGAAGTGTACCACTTTTATTTAGTGTGGTGGGACTCTGTTATTCCCCTGTGTCCTCATTTTTGGGCAGGACTTTGTATTGTATTGAATGAGCCTCTTTGTATTGTTTTGTGGAATGCCATGACCAGGTTTTATTTTGTGTAAGTAATTTGTTTTTCTTAATCTGTGATTTACGGAATTGTATTGAATTTAGTTACGAGGGGCGATTGATAAATAAGGTCTCCATGGCTATAACTTTTTTATTTGTTAACCGATTTTCAAAATTCTTTTTGTATCTTATACTGACATTTGTCCTCTATGTAATGCACTATTCACTTTTCGACATAGTCCCCATCCCTTTCCAAGCATTGCGCCAACGCGTGACTAGTTGGGTGAACCCGTCGGAGAGGAATTCCGGAGTTGTTGTCGACACCCGGATTGAATGGCAGCTTTGGACCCTCTTCTGGAGTACGATAACGTCCGCCCGCACACGAGTCACCACACATAAGAGGTGTTGCAGCGCCTACAGTTCAAAGATGAAAAATTGCAGTTCAAAAATGAAAGACTTTGCACATTGCGACTTTCACCACTTCCCAAAGAAGAAAGAGCCCCTTAAGGGACATGAGTTGGTTCTGACAGCGAGGTAAATGCTGCCATTCAATCCTGGTGTCGACAATAACTCCGGAATTCCTCTCCGACGGGTTTACCAACTAGTCACGTGTTGGCGCAATGCTTGGAAAGGAATGGGGACTATGTCGAAAAGTGAATAGTGCATTACATAGAGGACAAATATGAGTATAAGATACAAAAAGAATTTTGAAAATCGGTTAACAAATAAAGTTACAGCCATGGAGACCTTATTTATCAATCGCCCCTCGTAGAATTGAGAATTGCATTCATTCAAGTATGGTAAGGAGCTCTTCCTATTTGTAATTTATAGTTTTGAACTTTGATATTTTAGGGTTACCATGTTCCTCCCTTCAAAAGGAACACACAGCACTTTCTGTGCTTATTAATTGTTGTCCTTTACATTCATTCAGCTCCTTGTATTTAATGTATATTTTACATTTGGTTTATTTTAATAAAAATCTTATTATTTTTCTACTCCAAGCGGAACTTGTTTGTAGTTCCTTTCTTGACGAGTGTGACTCCCATACTTCGGGGTCACACATTTCGTCACAATTTAAAAGAAAAAACGAAAATAGAAACTAAATATAAATACGAAAACAATGTTTTGAAAACGAAAGCGAATGTTTCATGGAATAGCTAAGCGATTTACTTCCCGTTAACGTCTATTGGCTGGTGTTAGAAATGACGTCATCCTATCGTTCAACTTAAGCGGCGGCAGCTATATATTACTTATTTGTACCATGAAAAATCTCCTTCAATTTTATATACTTGATATTAAATATCAATTTTTTTTTTTTTTTTACTTTCATTTTTAATAAAGAAATAATTTAAAGGCCACTTCCAATAACATAAATTCATTTTGAATTTTGTCAAAAACTGCTACAATGGCATTGCTTATTATGTTAGCTGCTACCCGAGGCCGACGAGATTTACAGGCCCTGGCACGATTCATAAACCACAGGCCTAATGAGATTTACAGGGCCTATTAATTTCGTCGGCCTCGGCTTGGCAAAGATCACATCATGCACAGGTAACGTTTTTGAATGGAGGGGGCTTCCATTTTGCTTATTCCTTGCCTCTTAAAAAATTTGATCCTTTTTTCCATAAAAACTTGTTGTTTTCTTTTTTTTATGTTACGTTCTTTCTGATTATTTATTATCTCGATAGCGATATTTTTGGTGTCATTTGCCCTTTAAGTATTTTACAGTTTGGAAATGAGCTGTGGGGACGTGCAGGGATTAGTATAGCGACCCCATGTTAAAGAAACAAAAGGGTGCTCTATAATATATATATTATATGGTTAGAAAAAAAAAGAGAAAACGAGGCACCCCTGCACAGAGAACACGTTATCGGAGAAATTCAATTTGGCCGACATAAATAGCGGAAACAGTTGCTAAGGATATTCTGGGACTGGAAAGATGCTCACTAGTAGCTGATTGACTGCACATTCAGGGCAACTTCTGAAAATTCCAACTCTGTTGGAACTCCAAAATCCACACCATTCTCGCCTTTAAGCCGCTTTCCACTGCAAATTCGCTGAATGTGAAATGACTCCGGGAGCCAAAACCGCATCGAATTTGCCAGATATGGAGAACTCGATGCGAAGTCGCTGAATTTGAAACAAGCTTTATGCGATCGTTTCATGAATTCGCTGACTTGTGTGTGGCCTCGCGTTGTCATGCTGAAGCAGCATTTCGCACAGGTTCTTTTGACTGTACACTCGTAAAAGGTTCTTCACTCATTTCAGCATTGCAATGTAGGCATCTTGAATTAATGCTATATTCTTTAGCTTTTACATCCAGCAAAATGAACCTTGCATGTCCCAAAACACTGATCTTTATATTGCCTTCAAATGAGTCATTCCACGTCAAATAGAACAAAATTGGATGATAATTGACCTTAGGGTCTGTGATTTTTCTCAAACTTTCTCACTGTATTCTAGTTTATAAAATATAAGGCATGCATAGTTTCATTTGCCAGATAAAAATACATTTTAGTTATAATTAATTATCAAAATTTTGCGCATCTCATCACATAAAACGAAACACATGTCTGGTTATATTCGTCGTAGGGAATTGTCGTATACATGTATGTCAAATTGAAGTTAAAATGAATCACTTTTTTTCTTTAATTTACTCTATGGACTTCAAAATAAAATTTAAGGGGGAAAATGCATTTTAATTTTATAAAATCATATATATTAAACTGAAAATGATGCTCTAAAATTATTTTAAAAAATAGAGTTTAATTTCCTCATATCCATTGCATAAAGTACGAAATTACAGGATGGAATTCCAAATACTTCAATTAGTAAATAGTAAATAATTTAATTTTATTTTAAATGAGGTGCACTGCTATGATGTGTGGGCAGGAGCAGGAATACAACAATGGCTTAGGCGACATCCTTGAAGCAACAATCAAGTCATGAGAAGCTAACACTGTTCTCATTTATTTTCTATACTTTAAAAAGGAATTCCACTTTGAAATTTGGGTGGCCATTAGAATAAACATCAAGAAATATGCTAGTATTTTTTACAGATTTTTAATGTGTAGCTTTAACTTAAAATTTTCAAAATTAATGTTAAAATCATATTAGATAACTTTTTTTTTAATTTCAATTATATCTGAAATTATATAGTTTAAAGGCCCACATTTTAAGCTTTAAATGAGGTATGAATGAAACCTGTATGACGAACAATTTCAGAGAAACATACGTTTATAGAACACCTTAACCGGCTAATTTCTGTAAATTTGACTGCGAATATTTTTGTAAGAAATTATGTTAGATGAAAATTAACACTGTGGGGCTACTTTGATGTAGGGAATGTATAAAAAAGAAGTTTGAACCTTTTATAAAAATTTAGTGTTTTTTAGGCGTTTCATTTCAAATAGAATGATTCAAATGCGTATAGTGCACTCCCTATGCATTTGCTTTGTTGAGTTGTAAATTAATAATTAAGTAATATTTAACCTTCACAAAATCTTAATTTCAGGCCATTTTTCAATTTTCTTTGCTCCATTTAAAAAAAAGACCACAATGATATTTTATTATCATTCTTATCACTCTATTTCAATATCTCTTATTTATTTTTTAAAACAAATGTGCAATTGTTTTCAAAAAAGCTTTTCTAAAAAAAAATAAATAAACCCAACCTGTATTGTCAAAAAGGAGGCGATTTTCTTCAGGAATCTGCCATTTTGTATGCCTTTCAGGTGTTACAGATTCTCTTAAATCTAATTTCCTTTTGATTCTTCCAATATTTTGTGGTGAAACCTTTGCTACACATACAGTTTCAGTTGCTTTCATATCTGTATGTTGAAGCAGGGTCTGAATCTGATGCCTATTTTGACGACTGAGATCTCATTTCCCCCACGTTTTTCCAAATACAATATAAAATAGAAACACACATAAAATGCAATCAAATTGATGTGAAACAGCAACTTTAAGAAAGTTTTCATACTATTAATATTTAAAACCACAACATTTTAAGTGTGGCGAACAAAGAAAAAGGGACAGTGTAAATTTTAACAAGTTAGGGTATATGATATTTGTAACAGAGAGAGCATGCAAAATAACTTACACAGATATTAATGTAGTTGCTAAATATTTGATAAACAAATTATATGTAAATTTTTTGTAATCGGTTCCTCCATAATTAGGAATGACTATACAAAATTTTCTTCTGATGTCTCAAGAATAGCATCCTGCAGCTGCTGCAAACTAGCTGATGGTTGTTGTTGCATGCGAAAATTCCAGAGTACACAAAAAAAAGTTAACAGTCTTTATGGGCCTTGCACCGTGTAACTAGAATCACCTGTTTCAAGACTATTGTACATTATATATGAGGGGTGTTCAAATGAAAAGGTACAAAACGTCGTAAAAACCAAACCGGTTGGAATTTGACTACGCTGCTCTGGGATAACTTACAAGGGAATCCCTCGAACATGTATGTCACAGATTTCCACCAAATTGAAATATGTCACTCAATTGAAGCTACAATAGATGCTTGCAAAATAAGAGAGAGTGAAATTTTGTTTCTTTCAAAATAAACCACGAAAACAAAAAAATTTGAGCACACATAGTCATACAAGGACTCCATTGTTAGCGGTGTATGTGTATTAATGCGCTTAATGGAACTTCTTTCTTCCACTACTCAGCAAAAAGCACGAATGCATTTCAGATGAAATCAATGGAAGTAGACAGCAGCAGATGACAATTGAATGGCTTCTCAAGTTTCTAAACAAACTTAGGTTTTAAAAATAGATTATTACAATTAGCTAATTGCCATCCAGTAAAAAATGTCTATAATAATTAATAACCATTTCCTTAATTTATTATTTCATTTTATTAAGTAATTCAGTAATCAAACACTGGGTTGGCTTCATGTGCAACGTTGTGTTGGTGAGGGGGTATGTATCGTGGCCAACCCCGAAATAAAATCATCACAATGTAGGCAGCATTTCATTGTCCAATATTCAGTGTTCAGTTACCTGTCAGCCTTTAATGCACATGGCATGACAACCAGGAGGTTCTGAGGCCAAACCATGAAAAGCAGGACTATACCATCACACATCTTCATCTGAATTTGACTTTTGGGGTTATGCACTCTATAATATAGTAAGAATGCATAATATAGTAAGAAATGTTCACCAGGCTCTCGCTAGACTCAAACCTGCCCATCTGATTAGCAAAGGGGTGTATTGCCATTCATGATTCATAACATGGTTTTCCAGGCTGCCACATCCTATTATGCCTGCTCATTGCACTAATAAAGAGCTTGCAAATAGCAATTCTGCCATGAAAACCCATATTGTGAGCCTCGGTCCTGAATGTTTTAGTACAAATTTGTGTTACAGTTATTCCTTGAACTCTGAATTCAAACAGTGAGCTGACAAATGGAGGTTTTTGTGTATTACCCTTTGTAGCACTCTACAATCATGATTGTTGAGATTGGTGGGTCATCCATTTCGGTGAGCACTCTAGTTGATTCCTTGCACTTCTCATTTGGTAGGACTGTGTGCGACTGCTTATTGACACATTGTTTATGCTGGATATTGACATGTGACTTCTCATTTGGCACTGCATATTTTATTTCTGGGATGTTTTCAATGACTTTTTCCAAGAAAAAATACAGTAGAACTTGGATATTACGAACTCTGTTAATACGAAAACTTGCTTAATACGAAATGTTTTCATGTCACGACTCCAAATGACTATTTTTCTTGTTAAATTCCCCTGATATTACGAATGGTTTTATTTACAAACTCGCATATTCCGAAAAAATGTATGCAAAATTCATCTGAAAATCAACTGAAAAACCACTTTTTAGGATTCGAGGACTGGAAGTTCATCTGAAATCAGGAGGCTTACAGAGAGAAACTCTCCGGAATTAATCTTAAAGATTTTGTTGACGTTGATAGCGATTTAATAATGGCGAAGCGGTTAACGAATGACCCATTATCGAACAGATATTCGAAAACCAAGATGGCGGATCCGAGGTTGAATGATGAAGAGGTAGGCGAACATTAGCAAGAAGTTCTATCATCAAAAGAGTTAAACGACCTTTCCAGCAAATTAAAAACTTTTTTTCTCACTGAAAGTGAAGTTACAGATGAAAAAATTTAATTTGTACATGTATTTCAAAGTTAACGATTTTATTAATAGGAAAATCACTAAACGTCATAAAAAGCAGACGTCCATTACAGAATATTTTTATTCATCAACTGATTAAACTTTATTACTCTGTACTGTAATAGGCTACTGCGAATACTGTACAATCAAATAATATAATTTATCAGCAAAACAGGCATACATGCTTCCATTTTTTTCTTTTCCTGATTAATATGAAACTCTGCTATTACGAAAAAAATTCCGGGCTCAGCAGTTTCGTAATATCTGAGTTCTACTGTATTTCATTCAAACTAGATGCCTTAAAAAATATTGTAGTTCACTGAACACTTTTTCTTTATCAATTTTCTATTTTGTTATTTCCAAATGTACACATTTCATTTGGTTCTTCCATTATTCCTAATCTCATCACTTCCATATGAGATTAAAACAAATGTGAAGTAATGTGTTTATTATATTTGTGTTCACATGTACAGCATAAATCAAAGATAAATCTAATGTTACAATTGGAAGTTTAAAAGGAATGGATTTTTACAGATTGTATAAATAATTCTAAAGAGGACCCCCTCCCCCTTGATTTTAAATAACATTGAATTTCAAAGAAATTGCTTAATTCTTTTACTTTTAAAGAATATAATGATGATTCTTTTATATATCTGTAGCACAGTGTTTCTTTTAACAGGTTTAATAGAGCTTCTCTCATCAATGTGGGATTTCTACAAAGCAACAATGAAAGCGATTACATTGCAATGCATGATGTTGATCTTTTGCCACTCAATCCCCAGTTAAATTATTCTTTTCCAAGAGATAATCCTTTCCACGTTGCTTCTCCAGAGTTGCATCCTCGTTATCATTACAAGACATTTGTTGGAGGAATTCTCCTTATAAATAATGAACATTTTAAATTGGTAAGTAATGTTTAAATAGTCGTCATTAATTAAAAATACAAAATGAATAAAAAATAAGATATAATAAACAAAAATAATTAAAAAATAATAGATAAAATCAAAATCAAAATAAAAGCTGACGTTTCGGATAGAGACTATCCTTTATCAAAGCAAAAAGGATAATTCTCTAAAAGCAAATAGAATATTAGAGAACTATCCTGAAGTTATGAAAGAAGTACTAACGGACGGGTTTATATATAGTTTGCATAGGGAATAGTAATACGGTATTGGCTGAAAAACAAGAAGAGAACAAATGAGATTAATTAGAAGACGTGTTGGAATAGGACAAGATGCAGGACAAATAGGAAGAATTAACAGGGTGGCGAGAAAAATGCAATAGGATAATACATATGAAATTAAAATTATAAAAAAGGTTAGGAATGATAGGGTGCCTAGCAAAAAGTTTTTGTAAAATTCCCTGAATTTCCCTTGATTTTTCCTGATCATCAGCAGACAAAAAAAGGCTATCATGAAAGAATGTTATTGACATTGTTCAAAATTTTTGATTTTATGACTGTTTCCGGTTACAAAAAAAAAAAATTCCCTGACAATTCCCGGTCGCTAGTCACCCTGTAAAATAGTACCACATAAAAGAGCACCGGGTCAAAGGTCACTGAATAAAAGAGTACAAGAAGCGTATGAGAAAAAGAGTGTGCAGGGACGGACACAAAATGAACATAGAAGTAGAAAAATATGAAAGAACATTAAAAAGAGGAAATAGAAGATAAAGAAAAAAGGGAAAAAGAAAGAGAAAGGGGCTCAGAGAGCTTACGACAAATTAAGGAATAGCTGAAGTTGGAGAGGGATATGGGAAAGGTAATGAGGGAATGGTGCCTTTGCTAAGGTTAATGCCATTAGGGGTGAGGGAATTGAATTTCCAAATAAGAAAAGTCTCGAATTGCTTTCTCTCTTTTTTGTTATGGAAGTTACTTCGAAGATTATAAAGGTTGGTGGCCTGTAAAGAGTGGCCAGGGGAATTAAAGTGTTTAGCGACAGGGGTGTCAGCATTGCTAAGGATGTCGAATTTATGTCCGGCAAATCTGGCACGTATGGTATTTCCAGTCTCACCAACGTACTGTTTTTGGCATACTTTGCAATGTAACAGGTAAATCAGATTGTGAGAAGTGCAGGTCAGGTTCTGGTTAATTTTGAAAGTAAAGGCGGAAGCACTGCTGGAAATGGAGGTAGCAGGGTTAAGAAAATGGCAAACACCACAACGCTTTTCATTGCAAGGAGAACATCTCTTAGTGGAAGTGCGTGGTTTAGTAATAGCAGCATGGACCAGAATACCTTTAAAATTAGATGTCCGTTTAAAAGAAACTTTAGGTGGTTCTGGTAGAATGGATTAGAGAAGAGGAGAGTTGTCAATTATATGTTGATGTTTCCTTAGGATGTTTTTAATACTAATGAGGGTAGGATGATAAGGAAGAACTAACGTAGGTGTTGCCATGGCTGGAGAAGGTTTAGGATTGTTGTTAGAACAGAAATTGCTATGTTTATAGATAGAAGCACGTATGACAGATTTGGAGTAGCCTCTTGCTTTAAGGGAGTGGGTAAGGGCGTTAGCCTGGAAGTCCTTGTCAGACTGTTATTCTATGGATGCGAGTTAACTGACCTAAAGGGATGTTATTCCTGCAATGGCGTGGATGGCAGCTATCATAGTGTAAGTACTGGTGCCTGTCAGTGGGCTTCTTATAGAGATTAGTAGACAATTTGTTGTTAGTGATAGAGATATCCAAAAAAGAAACAGTTGTGATAGAGTAATTGTGAGAAAACTTGATAGAGGGGTGGATGGAGTTAGAATGGGTGATAAAAGATAGGAGTGAGTCTTCATTATGTGGCCAGATCAGGAAAACATCGTCAATATACCGCAGCCAGACCAACGGCTTCAAGGGAGACGTGGAAAGCAGTTTGGTTTCCACCTTCCCCATAAAAATGTTGGCATAGTTGGGAGCCATTTTGGAGGTTAGGAAATAATACTCATTGTTAAAAGTGAAGAAATTGGAGGTTAGGATGGTGTGAAGGAGAAAGCAGATAGTGTCAGTAGAAGGAACTTGGAAAGGTTTGTTAGCCTTGAGACTGTTGCGAACAGCTTCAATACCATCATCATGAGGAATGTTAGTGTAGAGAAAAGAGACATCAAGCGTGCAGAGGAGGACATTCTTAAAATCGTAATTAGTCGTTAAGGTGCTGGATATGGGAGAGAAAATCGTTAGTGTCTTTGATATAGGAAGAAAGACTGGGTGGGATGTGGAGTATGTGGTGGTCGACATAAGCAGAAAGTGGCTCACAGAGGGTGTTGTTATAAGAGATGATTGGACGGCCGGGATTGCCAGGTTTATGAATGTTGGGAAGCAGGTAGAAATGACCAGGGGAACTGAATTTAGGAAGGAGGAAGAGGCGGGTTTTTTTATCGATTTGGGAAGAGGATTCAAGCCGAAAGAGGATATTTTTTAAGTTCGGTGTTGAACGTCTCAGTAGGGTTGGAGGTTAGTTTCTTGTAGAACGTGATATCAGAGAGTTGTCTATTAGCTTCGTTAATGTAGTCAGAGGTGTTCATAACAACAATAGCGCCCCCTTTGTCTGCGGGCTTAATTGTTATATCAGGGTTATTACTAAGGCGTTTGATACAAAGAAATTAGTTATTGGTGAGGTTAGGAAGAGGTGTTTTAATAATTTTAGTAATGGAGAGGATGTCATTTTGTATGGACTTGATGTAAACCTCAAGTTCAGGATTGTTATCATGAGGAGGGGTTCAGTCGCTGGGATTATGGAAGGTTGAGCTGGTATTAGAAGGATTCATGCAGAAGTATAGACAGGATCTCAGGGCACGGCTGAAGTTATCGACAGAGGAAATGATATCAAAAGTGTCAATGGTATTAGGAGTGGGACAGAAGAAAAGGCCTTTAGGAAGGGTTCTGATTTCGAGAGATGAAAGTTTAGTGGTCGAAAGAGTGGAAGAGCTAGAGCTGGTGGAGGGAGGTGGATCGTTTTTAGACAGGGAGTTCAGAAAATAGGCGGATAAAGGATTAGAGAGAAAATCGGTTTTATTGGGGAAGGAAATACGGTCTCTCTGAAATTTAATACATTTTTTGGAATAAAGAAAATCAAGTTTTTTACAAATGAAAGTATGAAGAGCATCAATATCCGGGGGATTAAGAGAGGGGAGAGAGTCGTGTTGGATAATGGCCTGAAAGAGGCTTGTGCAAATGCTCGAGCAATGGTTACTGAGGACAGGAAGGATGTTACGGATAGAGTCAGAAACAGTGGAATGAATTTGCGACAGAGTGGCAGAGGGTAAGGGGCCTAATTGGATGCTGGGGGCAGAGACCAAACCTTTGGGGATTGTGTCGAGAGTAAAGTAATGGGAAAAGGTGGTTTTGTGAGCATGGAAGGTACAAAATTTGTCGCAAAGCTTACGGAGCTGAAAAAAGGCAGGAGGGTGGGTGGCTGTTAGTCATCCGTTTTGTGTTGATCGTAATTTTGTGGAGCTGCATGAGTTATAAGTGTGTGGTCTGGCGGATGTGTCAGAGGTGGAAAGTGGGCGTGAAAGTGTGTCTGGCATTCTTGTAATGTTTTGTGAAGGTGTAGGTGTGAGATTTAGGTTAATAGGGGAGAGTGTTGGGGAAGAAGGGACTTCGTGAATGGTGGGTGAGGTTTTGTTATTGGAAGTTATTGTGTGGATGGTGGGAATAGATGTAGGTGTTTGAAGGTGTGAAGGTGAAGTTGTTGAGATCTGAATATGAACTGGTGAAACAGATGGTGAGGGGGTGTTGTCGGAAATGTTGCATGGTGTCTGATTGTCAGTGTCTTGTGAAGATGATGAATTCTAAGTAATGTTTAGAATGTTATATCCAAAACACTAGAATCCTGTCATTGACTTCTTTCACAGTAAGATGAAGGAACTAGCATTACCGTAAATATTCTACTATAACGCGAATTTTTTTGGCCTAAAAAAGCATCTAAATTTGCTGGGTCGCGTTATACTAGAGGATAAAAATCAGCCCTCCGACGACTGCGGCCGATCGTCGATAATAACAACATCGTTAACAACATCGATAATAACTTCTCCCAAACATTGATAAATAGGCCTACTTCCAAACTGCCTCGAACCAAAGCCTACAAGAAAATATTATGTAGTGAAAATATTAAACTGAATAAAGATTACTTGTCTTTTTA
>JAHWFO010020901.1:779667-828939 GCA_023313115.1 Rhysida immarginata
TTTTTTTTCTGTATAAGTTCGTACATTTTATTTCTCGCGAGGAGTCAAAAATGGGGGTCGCGTTATACAAGAGGATAGGATTTTTGCCGATTTTTTGGGCCGAAAAAGTGGAGTCGCGTTATACAAGAGGTCGCGTTATAGTAGAATATTTACGGTATATGTCATGTCAATTAAAACACAGTTTTTGAAGAATATATTAATCTAACTTTAAGCAATTAATGAAAGGTTAATAAAAGATTCCAAATTTGTGAAAATTTTGAAAGAGTCACTGGAATTTTTAATAAAAGTTGGAAATTTTTAAACAGTACATAAAAGATTATAAAATAAATTATGACAGATCTTCATGTAGATTTAATCTTGGATGACTATTACTCTCAGACAAAGTTAAAAAAAAAAATTTGTTTGTTAAATCCCTTAACGGGAAGCTGTACAGGTTCAGGTAGCAGTCCAAAGAATTTTGAATGACTGGTTTTGAGGGGCTTGTGAAACGATGGGAAAAATGCCTCAATGTACAGGAAGATTATCCAGAGAAATCAAAGTAGTTTTCAAATTAGTACTAGTATTTGTTTCATTTCTATATCCATTTGTAAATTACTTGTTGACTTCCCCTCATATATTAAAACATGAAATTTAAAGGTGTATGACAGCCACATCAATAGTGAAATTGTCTCTCAAGGAAATCAGATATAGAAAAAAAATAACCCACCACCATTTCTTAAGTGGTATGCTTCTTAACCTGTACAAATCCATTTGATCTACACTACCCATAGTGCCTTGGGGTGCCTGAATAGTACAGTGTAAAGCTATATTTTTTGCACGTTTAAGTAACCAAAAACAAAAAAATAAATTTTCACATTCCAAAATTTAACACTGTTGAAAACACTACTGTAAGTAGTCACATTAAATACGAACACAATGAATATGAACTTTATTATCATGTCATCTTCATAAATTTATTGCTTTTTGCTTCAGTAGTTTGCTGTCTGTCATCATTTCATTTTAATGAAATCAATAATCATATATGATAAAATATTTTAGATGTTAATTATTCTTATACGTATATATCAAATTATTTTAAAATTTTAAGACAATGGGTAGTCGTTAAGAAAAATTAATTTCTTCATTTCTCTATTTGAATTTAGGTGAATGGAATGTCGAATAAATACTGGGGTTGGGGAATGGAAGATGATGAATTCTATGCTCGCCTTAAACGAGCTGGTTTAAATATTACACGGCCTACACAGCTGGACACTGGAATAGAGAACACATTTCGCCATATTCATGATCGTCAGAAAAGAAAGCGGGACACAGTGCGGCTATATAATCAAAAGGAAGTTAATCGAAAACTAGATCCTAAATCAGGCTTATCATCTATTACATATGGACTTGTGAGTCGTCATATTCTCCATATTGATGGCTACCCTGCCATTTTCCTTAATGTTGAACTTTATTGCAATGTTTCTGTCACCCCATGGTGTGAATATGCAACTGACAGTGTACAAAAAACAGGAAAATTAAAAAGTATACAGGTTTCATAGCTAAATTTCTTTGTTGTTAGGATTAGAAGAATTTTCCAATTTTTTTATTTTGCTTTGTAGCAGCTGCAAAAGAAGTCTTGTTTTGAAGCTGCAGTGAAATATTTTTATAGCCCCTTTTGTAAATACAGTGATAATGTGGGGGGGGGGGGGATAGTAGCTCCAAATTAAATGAATACTGTACATCATATTCTGGAAAAAAATATTTAAGTTTTCATTAAAAAATATTCTCACATATTGCTTTTTGTCACTCTGTATCAGATTTTTCAGTGAAATTTTTCCATTGTTTTGGAATTCTAGATTAAATTTTATTTCCTGTTGCCCTTTTCGATTATTAACTTTTAGAGATATCTTCAGAGAGTATGCGTCTTCCATTTTATCTTCCTAGCCTATTATGAAAAAAGACAAACACAGAAAATTATTTACGAGCATTTTTTGGTGATACCAGAAATGTTAAAGAGAAATTTGTTTTATATCAGATGCTTAGCTTTAGCTGATGAAAGAAACCTTGATGGTTAGGAAAATTTAAGACAAATTTATATCTGTATTTGCTTCTATACAAATTAAACCATGCAGTGATACATTTAAGATTAGCATTTGGAAACAATCTGTATTTGTGCACTTTGATAGTGCCTTTGAATTGTATGTGATTTATTAAAGACTGTATGAGTGGATTAAATTTTTAAATTATGCTCATAATTGAATACATTATCTTAAGAACGTGAGCTCATGCAAATTCATTATATATAGGTATATAATTTAACTTCAGTTGATAAACTTAAATTATCTTTTAACAAACAATAATTAATTAATGAAAATCTTACTTTATTATATAAATGCTTATCTTTATGGTATTCTGTCATTCATAATCAAACAGTGTGTCTTGGTTATTTTATGTTGCATATTTTATTTGTTTTTCTCATACAAAATGATAGTTAAATTTCCAATTCAATGATAATATAAAGGGATGCTTATGATGATAATGAATTTCTTTATCCATAAACATTTCAAAATTATCCACCTTTTATATGCAGTACTCACTTTGGGGAAGGGAGAATAGGACGTTTCAATTTTTTAAGAAAATACTGGAAGGACTTGGCTTACTCTGAGCATTTAGTGACTGGATAATAGATAAAAACAGCAGATTAAAATACTGTAGTGTGATTAACCAAGACACAGTGTACTGCTTTGCTCATTCCATTTCATTATTCTTATTTCTCAGAATTCATTGTGGTCCTAAGTGGTCAAATTCTGACCCTTCCCTCGAGAATTGACCATATGTTTTATGTGTCATGACTGAAAAATACAAGGATTAATGCCTTATAAAAATGGAAAGAAAAGGTCCCACTTGAAATTTACGTTTTGGTTTTACAGCTGGCAGCAATTATATAGCTATAAACTGCACCTTTTGACATAGTTTTAGTTGAAGAATCAGGAAATTGGGTTGTTTCTTACATATGATGCATCTTAAATCAGATTGTGCATGTACCGATCTTTATATATCTTTTATATCACTCTAGACGTCCACTTATTTCTCTAGCTAAAATTCTGCCCTTTAGCTTCCAAGGGAAAAAGGATTAAGCCCAAAAATATTATTGTCAATAAGAAGAAGGATATTAGCTGAAATAATCATGCTATTGGAAATACTTTTGTGTCAAATCACACTCGAGACTATGTTCGTAGATTAGGCAAAGCTTGTTTTATAGTGCCCGGCACAAAAGAAAAAGGAAACTGGCGCTTGCGTAAATGAAAAAAAAAACTCGTTCAACCACTCAAAAACAGAAAGGAAATGAGGCATCACTTAGTACTGCTGCCAGGAATAAGTAATACCCCCATTTCTTGTTTGATCCTGATTGGTTGAATGAGGTTTTTTCATTTACGCATGCACCAGTTTCCTTTTTCTTTCTTACTGGGCACTATAAATATGAACAACAGTTTCTAAAGTTGACAGTGGCGTTAACCAAGTACTCAGATATGTTAATATTTTTTTCCAAAAATGTATTTATCTGCATTTGGAAAAAGGTCTCTGTCTGTGATATCCAAGAATATTATATAAAGAGCACACAGAAAAAATCTTTTTCAATTCCCTGCATAACTTTTAATGTAATTCGGTTTCTTGTATGGACCGGCGAGGTAAAAGCTGAAACTGAGAATAAACAAGTTTATAGATTAAAGATCCTCTCTTTCATGATGTAACAATTAAATCCAAAAATGAAATTTAACCATTAAACCATTAAAACCTTAAAAAAATCACCCCCCAAAAAAACACATTTCTTGAAGCACATGAAAAGGTAAAAAAAATTTAAAAACTCAAAAATTGAAATTTTCATCAAAAATCAGCATTTTTCACCAGCAACTTCCTGTAAATTATTATTATTATTATTATTATTATTATTAAAAGATCTTATTTCCTGGGTATCCCCCAAGATTTATTTATATAATCAAAGAATTATAAATTCAATATTATCAAATTATCAGAAGTTCATGTTCATATATCAGCAGCATGTGTGGCAGCAGCAGCAGTCATAAAGATTGTTTGCAATGACACCATATAAAACAAAAATTGAGCTTAAAATAGTGATATGTAATTTAACATTTTTGATTTAATTTATGAGAAGGGCTTCCTTACACATGTTTCAGAATCATTCAATGACTTGATTCAACAGTAATGTTTAACTTGATTTATAGCACAGTACTGATGGCTTAGAATTTTAGGTAATGAGTGGTTGATAAATATATCATTGGAAATAATTGCGAGGAGTAATAATGATAATCATATATTAAAATGTTCACTAAAATGGTAAAACTTTGTTTAACAAGATTTCTTTTTTATAAATCCTCGAATTATTCTTTTGATTCAAATATACAAGATTATTACAAATGTAGTTTCCAAATACTGTGGTTTCACAAATTCCTGCACATCAAACTTGGATGAGAAATTGTCAAATCATAACATTTCAAATGTTTGATGTATGTTCCCCTCGCCATACAAAACAAGCAGTATAGTTGAGATTACATCAACCCTATTGAAGGTGACAAAGCAGCAATTCTATGGTCCTGGAGCTCATCTAATATAGCTGACAAAGTATTTGGTGTGCCCCCATCCCACCCACAAAAAAAAGGAAAATAAAGTACAAAGGGTAAAGTCAGGGTGGCCATCTCAACAGTGCCAAATCATCCCTACACCAATGCCAATTTGGCAGACTGGGATTTCGTTGTTCAGGTTAAAGTAAATGCAAATTTTAAAATTTGAAATGTTCTCTTTCATCACTTGATTGGCATGAACAAGTGCAATGCACAGCTTGGAATTTAGAGGATTTTGAAAACCATTTGTAATAAGTCAGTATATCAGAATCTCCCAAGTAAAACATCATTAATTTATGTCCTCAAATTCCTCTACCGGTAATTAGAATTTTGTTTCCAGATATGTCAGGCAGACATATATACAAAATGAAGTTTTATTTATTTGTTTGTAGTTCAGATTTCCTATTAATACAGAGCTTAAAAAGAACATTGTTCGTTCTATGGTTCTTCGTTCTATAGAACTCTATATACACAAAAGACTTTGGCTAACAACTTTGTACAGAATGCACTTTAAAAGATAAGGCAGATTCATTATTGGGAATCGAGAATAAAGTTTTAGAGTTTTGAAGACTACTCTCCAGTTTATTAATGTATTTTAAAGTCTCTGTTTGGGAAATACTGACGGGTACTAAATCCATCACTTTATGCTTAAAAGAATACTTTAAATTATATTTGTTTTGAATTGTGGTTAAAAATATGAGAATATCATAATTACCATAAAGTTTTAATTTCATGTCATTTAATGAGAAACATTAATTTTGCTATAAATTTATTTATTATTTATACTTAACAAGACAAGACTTATGTTCCTAATAATTACATTACTATTCTTTATAATGTGATCATTAAAAGCTTTAATTTTTGTTTTAATACACACCATCTATTTATTGAAACACTGAAAACCACTGAAAAACAACCTTATCCTCATCAAGATATCAATAATCATTCCTATAATATGAACAATATTTGATAACATCTAATCTGTTTTTTTTTTTTGTTTTTTTTGATGGCATGAATGTATTTAATACATTTTATATTGAAATACATGTCACTTATTGATTTATGTTCTAAGATATTTTTAATGGTTTTCTATTAAATAAAAGATAAATACAAAAACATGTCTATATCATTATTTGAAAGGTTAAAAATGCACTTTTATATTTTAAATAAACTGTTGCCATTAAAATGTTATCTGGTTTGAGTTCATTGTTGTAGATGGTTATATTGCTTTCCAAAATACAGTATTTATTTATTTATGTTCAAAAATTATTATCTTAATTAATTAAGGCACCTTGTGACATTTTCATGGAGACTGCAGATGTCTTCAAATAGTTGTACATGCATTTCTTTTTAAATTTTTTAAGCTCTCTGATTATAACATATCAAGGAACCTGTTTTAGCAGTTAAGAAACAAAATAAACATTTTATTTTGCTTTCAACTTGGAAATTACAGTTTTATTGTATCAAGATTTGCACTCTTACCATCCAAATCATTTCTGAGAAGTTTGTTCTTATAGTCTGCAGATCGAATCTTGAGCCCCTGTTTAACTCGTTACTGCATACAAATCAGACTGATCATCGATCGTGTCTTAATGGTATGCTTGTTAAAGCAACAGTGCTCTTCCCAACTTGAATCGCGAGTGGTAATCGATCATGGCAAATGCCAATACAGAAGCTTCTTAGAAGAATTATTATTATTTTATTTAATAATATCAATATAAATGTTAAGAAAAGATATACAGGTATATATAAATCATTAAATGTGAAAAATAAATGATCAAATACAAAAACTCGCAAAACTACAGCAAAACAAGAAAGAAATACAACAACGAAAAATCTCACAAAGAAACCCACCAATGCCGATCATGACAGTCTAAGCGATCACTTAGCTTCCGAATGCGCAGCGAAATAGGTCAAGCTCAAGATCCGATCTGCAGACTATAATAATTAAGAAACTGGACTAAGCCAAATTTCAGAAAGTAGAATCTTATCATTTAACCTATTAATCTCTGGCATTGTGTACAAGAGACATTTTTTTATTTTATTTTATTTTTTTTATACCTTTACAATCTGATTTTGTAAGCAGTTCTGTATTTTTAAAGAAATTAATCTTTCATACACTGGGATGAATATTTACTGATGTAAAAGGAAAGGCCTCTAATACACATGCAAATAATATCTAAAAGGAAAAAAAAAAAAAGAAAAAGTCTTTCTGAAACTGATGGATTTAAAAAAATATAAAAAGGAAATAAGAAATGCCCTTATTTTATAAAAATAGCTTCACGTCCATTTCGTTTGGAATAACATACCTTCACTGTAGCAGTTTTCTAGGTGGCCAAAAGTCCCACACCGTAGAGATGTGATTACTAACTGACTGAGTCATCGGCACCTACTTTTTGAACAAACTGTCAACAATGAAATTACAATTCAATGAATTTTGCTGTGTGGAATATCTGAAAGTTTATAGCATGAATATCAGGAATACAAAAGCATATATGTGAGGGGATTGCTGCCAAATGCAGTGTCATATCGCCATAGTGGTGACCAACATTCTTTGGAACCTGGGTGATCACCTAAAGTTGTATTTCGACATTAGAGGCAATCACACTGAAAACATTGTAAATATTCAATATTCCTTGGTCCACAGTGTGTACAGAGAGTACCTCACTTCATGGGCAGCACAGTGGTCAACCACAGCTGCTAAATGCTCGTGACCAATAACATCTGAGCAGAATGGTCCTTATGGTCATTATGTATACATTATGTATATTACAGGCACATCATTACGTCACATTCAATGAGGGGTGCACTAGAAATGTATCTATGAGGTCAGTGCATCGAAATTTGGCACTAATATGGATAGAGCAACAGAAGGCTGACAAGAGTCCTTTACTTAGAGCAACTTAAGTTGTCAGGAAGACAGTGTGCAAGCTGGTGGTGGCTCCATCATGATGTGTGTATGTTTACATGGCTGGGTTTGGGTCTTCCGATCAAATTTGACTTGTCATTGACTGGGAATCGTTATGTCCAGATGCTTGGTGACCGTTTGCAACCCTTCATGGCCTTCATGTACTTAAAGTTTAGGGGGTCATTTCTCCTTAATTTAGGCGATTTTGAACATCCCTCCCCAGCAATGAATGCACCCGAGCCTATGTAAATCAGATGGTTTATAAGTGGGCATTACATAAATATTTGTTCAGAAAACGACCACAGAAAATTCATGGCATGACTAGAAAAATCAATGATTTTTGGAAAGAGTACGTACGAGCACTTTCAAAGGCAGGATTTAGTGCCACACGCATCATGTAACAGTGCAAGACGGAAGGAATTTCGTTATCAAAGGCTGCTGTTAACTCTATTCTAGCTGACAAACGTAATTTGGGCATTCCCGACAAGTTCTCTCATGAAAAGCTACCTTGGAAGAGACCCCACCCCAGCCATTCATCTGACATAGCAAAAAGACCAGGAAGATGGTAGCACAGGAAAACCCTCTGACACAGAATGCTTGGTTGAGAAGGCATGGCTGGGAAGGAGGTATGGAACGAAACTCCTCTCACCTTCCTGCAAAGAAGTCTGCTAGCATGGAAATTATGCTGCTGGGGTATTCCCAGGAATCAGGGGAAACACATCATTGAACATAATTGGTGGTGGAGAAGGGGCTTCACATAAAGTGGCAATCATCCAAAATTGGCTAAGTTAAGGAGAAATGACCCACTGTAATAATAAGAATAAATAGAAAAAGAAAACAAAAATCGTGGTACTTGTATGCTGATGAAGATGACATTGTCGTTCGAAGTGTACATCCATTAATAAATAAATATTAATAATAAAAAATATTATTAAATATTATTAAATAATTAAATATTTTATTGTGGGAAAAGTGTTCCTTGTTTTTCTTTTGTATAATTTTTTTGCACAGTTTTGGTGACTTTTTATTAATGTTAATATTAATAATAATAAAAAAAAAATAAAAATTAATTCATTTGATAAGCCCAAGCCACAGGCATAGATCCATAGGACCTCAGTCTAAATTCATCAATTCTTGGGGCAGTCATTTTGTGATTTCCATAGATTCCAAATTGTTGATCAGATGCAAAATCTTGAAATTGGCTGGCTTGGCAGAATGCCTCCTTGATATCATGTATTAGGCAAAGCCCAACTTCTCCAGTTTCTAAAATAAGAAAACTACTCCTTATTCCAGGTCTTTGTCCTTCTTTGCCTCTAGCCTAGATATACAAGGTGACCAGAATCACAATACAATTGATAGATACTAGATCCTAAATTTAGCGTAATACTCTCTGGCTTGCCACTCCTATAAGTGATGTTGAATCCAAAGCTCCAGCAAATATTATGGAGACTTTTTTAGTCTATTCTATAGAGTTTGAAGTGACATATCCACAGTGAACCAAAGGTGATTGGTTGGTTAAAAATTTTAGTTCACTCTATTGGTTGGTTAAAAATTCTCCCTACTATGCCCCTTCAAACTCTCACTTTATAGACTATAATGAGGATTCTACAGTCCTGGACAAAATTATAGGACCAGCCACAATGTTAAACACAAACCTGTTTGAACAAACATTTTGAATATAATGCGATTAGTGTTCAGTCAGATATTTTTCAGAAAAGAAATAATCATTGCAAACAAGTTAAAGATACTGAATGGTTGTTTTTTGGAACAGTTCAATAGAAATATATGGACGATATTATAACACCACTGAGACAAAAGAATGAATAACGCTTTGTATCAACTAAACTTCAATCGAAATGGCGAATATCTAGTTTGTTTGCAATTTAAAAGGATCACGTCAATGAGATGGCTGGTCATTGGCTTAGCCAGGTTTTGTAGTCTTTCAGGGGATATATCATCCCAAGCCTGTTTAATTGCATTTTTCATGTCATTTACGGTAGTAAACTGCTTTGAGTGTACGCTTCGCACCACATTAGCCTTAAATTCTCAATCGGATTGAGATCCAGACTATATGCTGGCTAATCCAGAAGAGGGAGTCTGTGATTGCACAGCCACTGTTGAGTTGACAAGCCATAGTGAATGGGGGCATTATTGTGCTAAAAAACAATATCAGGGTCATTCAATTTGTCTTTTAATGGCAATAGGTAATTCCCTAAAATGTCCTAGTAGTTGTCTGCTCTTGATTTTGCATGAACAAATGCAGCACATGATTTTCCCTGTGCGGAGAAAGCCACTCAAATCATAATGGACCCTCTCTTTTGTACACGTCTCAAAGAATAGTCCTTTGTTTCTCTCCCTCTAGGTTAAAAAAAATTTTGTCACTAAAGATGACTTGATTTACAAAATGGAATTCCTAATGTACTGCTTTGCAAAGATCAACTTAGGATGCGTTGTTGATCAGCAGACACATCTCATCCTCCTCCAGTACCTCCCTCCGCCGTCATAATAAGATGGCTCCAGTTGCATGATGAAAAAGACTGTTTCTAGCACCCATCTCAGAGCAATTAGCAACATTGCACTCATGTGGCTAACTTCTCTAAGCACCAATACAAACCCACCAATGCAGATGTGTAATTTTAGGGGACTGGGCAAGCACAAAGTACATCAGAACATCAGTTACACATGCTTTTCAACTCGTTTGGCCATCGGGGAACATGTTTTTCCTTTCTTTTGTTTTCAAGATCACAGTTTAAATAAGCTATAGATATCTTGAATTTTATTTAACAACAAATATAAATTAGAAACAAAGAAATATTTTAATTTAAAGAAATTAATTTCTAATACACATTCCGTTAAATTATTTATCAAGATGCTCGGTGCGAGTAAAAAAATAAAAAAATATTCAGTTGGATGAAGAGAATAAACCATGCAAAATCTAATAAATAGAACAAACTCCAAATTTAAAAAAAGATCAATTAGTAGTTTAAAATACCGTATTTTTTCTAATTTTGGCCGCATTCACTTTAGGCCGCAGCCGCAAATTTGACGGTGGACCGAAAATATAAGCGTTTATAGGCCGCGATTCACATTAGGCCGCAAAAAAATTAACCTAAAAAAGATCGAACTACTTCGTTTTAGCGTCCCATAGTATTTTAAATAGTAATTTAGCTAGTAATTTTATTATTTATATAGCCATCTTCATTACTTTTATATTTTTAATGAAACTTTTATAAATTTATTAATTAAATGTGTAAATGAATTACAGTAATCTCATTTTAATGAACGAGCGCAACTCCTTATTTCTTCGGCAGCGGCCATGGTTCTATCAACACACTCACTGCTGATTGCTGAACAATAGCGATAGAGAGCATTCTATGACATCATAACATCTTCAACTAATCGTAACCGCCAAGTACAGTGAATTCAGGGCTAGCGAATTGCCGACATTAACTTTTTAACACTTGATTTTCTTAATAATTTATGAATGAAAAATTATGTGACTGGTTAATTACTGTTCCGAGGTGTTAGAATATTAATTTCAATGTTAGAAAAAAGATTGAACAAAGACTCGTTAATTTAAAGCCATCAATTCAAAGGCCATCGCGTTTTTATCTACAGCAGGGAAGTCGGATAATTTTTACTAAAAAAAAAAAATCTATCTGCGATTTACTCTTTCAAAAAGTGTAACAAAATTTTCTTATAAAAAAGATAATAAGCAAATTTAAAAGAAAATAGGTACGATATATACAGTTTTGTTATATCTTGTTTAGTCTTTTTCTAACATTGAAATTAATATTCTAACACCTCGGAACAGTAATTAACCAGTCACATAATTTTTCATTCATAAATTATTAAGAAAATCAAGTGTTAAAAAGTTAATGTCGGTGATTTGCTAGCCCTGAATTCACTATACTTGGCGGTTACGATTAGTTGAAGATGTTATGATGTCATAGAATGCTCTCTATCGCTATTGGTCAGCATCCAGCAGTGAGTGCGTTGATAAAACCATGGCCGCTGCTGAAGAAATAAGGAGTTGCGCTCGCTCATTAAAATGAGATTACTGTAATTATTTACACATTTAATTAATAAATTTATAAAAGTTTCATTAAATATATAAAAGTAATGAAGATGGCTATATAAATAATAAAATTACTTGCTAAATTACTATTTAAAAAATACGATGGGACGGTAAAACGAAGTATTTAGATCTTTTTGAAATATTCACAATTACCGATAATAATTCGTTATTTCCAAAAAAAAAATTTTTTTTAGGCCGCACTCACTTTTGATTTTCTTAGGCCACACTCATAAAATTTTCGATTTTCTTGGGTTTAGAGCCGCAGCCTATATTCGAAAAAATGTGGTAATAAAATCTTTAATTGAAAACAATGAAGAAGAGATGACTAAAATGACTAAAGTTCATAAACTCCTGATAGCAGTTTGCATTTTGGCAATTTATATATTTAAATATAGAAATTATAACTTTTTCCAGTTAATCATCATAATCATTACTTACTATTAATTTACTTAGGCTCAAAAAAAATTCTAGTGCTTTGGAAATCAATGAAAACAAGAGGCAAAATCAAACAAAGCGACGCTGACCGTGTAATGATAATGGTTATAATGTTCTACTTTTATTTATCTGCTGTAATTATATATGATTCAATTTTAAATTTTTTTATAGTATTACCATTATTAAAGAATATTTCAAGAATGGCCAATGAGAGTTTATCCTATGCCATACCTCAGATGTTTAAATTATTGATGGAAATAGGAAAGAAAATTCCACAGCCTGGATTTGAACCAGGAACATTCAGCTCTTCACGCTGAACTTGCTAACCAATTAGGGGGTGAAGAATTACACTATCTACATGTCCTTAGGGGGTGGTCAAAGCAGTTACCTAGTTCGCAGGTTTGGGCTGTCTTTCCTAATAGCGTAATATTAAGGTTTAAACATTGCTTTTTTCATCAACAATTTAAACATCTGAGATGTGGCATAAGATAAACCCTCACTGACCATTCTTGAGATATTTTTAAGGAGTATTATGCCATTAGGAAAGATAGTCCTTACCTGCGAACTAGGTAACTGCTCTAACCAGCCCTAAGGACATGTAAATTGCGTAATGCTTCCATGCCCACAGTAGTGCGATTGGTTAGCACATTTAGCGCAAAGAGCAATTTGAGCGCTGCTGGAAAAAAAAATCCTTAAATACCAAACTCGCACACGAGGCTTTGGAGGAAAATCTAAATGCACTACATGCTGCTAAAGAGTCTACAATACCAACTACAGCGTGACTGAAAAAATGTATACACATTTCAGCAAAAGAAGAAATTATACAAGGTGATTCATAATTTATTTACAGAAGAATAAGGTAGATAGAGATTACTAAAACAAACATTTTTTTATTAACCAATGTATGGCACCAAATTGGCTTCACTTGCAACAACCATTCACGCAAGGCCAGTGGCTTTATTCTCTAATGACTGAACTTCAGAACGTGTGCATTACAACCGACGCCCCTTTCTTGTAGACAACACTGGCATTGCCGAAACATTGACTGCTGCACCCATTCAATAAGCCATGTGTACTATAGTTCATCCAACAAGAGAAAAACAGGGTGTGTCACAGGAAGTTTCAGATTAGCCAATCAGAGAAAGGGGGCCTCATGCGCTTAATCACTTCTGTCTCATGTCTCATTGAAGAAGCGCTTTATAATATTACAGCAGAAGCTTTAATTATAATTAAAAATATTGTACACTTCATAAAATCATCTTTTAACTCAATTTTATATATATCGTTGTTCGACATTCCCTGGGCCTTTTCTTTCCAGGAGTCGAAAAGCGAGGAGAGGGGGTGGTAGCTTCGCATGAAGACGCTTCGTTTCCTTCTTGAACAATTGTTCGAACGCAAGAAAAAGAAACTTGCATTGCCTTGGAAGTTTCTTCTATCAAAGCAGATGAGGTTTTAAAACACTATTTTCCTTTAAAGTAGCAAAATACGTTCCACACAAATCTCCCTAGCCTGGCTGTGAATAGTTTTTCCTTGTTTGGCTGAAGAGTTGTTGCACGGGCGTCGCCATTACAAATTGACTTGTGCAGCCGCTGAAGGAGAGATCCCACAAAGCATTGCGGATGAGTGAGTAGTCGATATCAGACTGGAAACACACCCTGTTTTTCTCTTGTTGGACGAAGTATACATATGGTGTTACAGGCATCAAAATCCGTGGAAGAAGAACATTGACATGATCTACATGTGTCTCTGTACAGTGATCTTGCTGGCCATGGAACAAGACCTTGATAGCCCGTCCATCTCTCACCAAATGTTGCCGTCAAATGTTGCCTCACCACAAGACTAAAGTGCACAGATACTCCATCATGCTGGAACCACATTCTAGTGCATACTGCAAACGATAGGTCTTCCAACAAAACGGTACCGTATATCTTCCAACAGTCAAAACACTGAAACATGTGTAACACCATAATGGTGAGAGATACAACACACATTGTTTAATAAAAAATGTTTGTTTTAGTACCCTCTATCTACTATATTCTTAGTAACATAATTTCTGAATCACCCTTTATAAAAGTTGTAATACTAAATTCATACAGACATAAAGGGAAAATTCCACAGCCTGGATTCAAACCAGGAACCTGCTAATCAATTGTGCCACTGCAGACTAGAAAGCATTATGCTATTTACATGTCTTTTGGGCTTGGCTAGAGCATGAGCCTAAGATTCCTGGTTCAAATCCAGGCTGTGGAATTTCCTTCCTATTTTTCATTAATAATTTAACATTTGAGATATGCAGTATGATTAAAACCCTCATAGACCCATTTTGAGCTATTCCTTAATGAATATTACACCTTAGGAAAGATAGTACCAGCCTGCAGACTAGGTAACTGCTCTAACCAAGCACAAAGACATGTAAATAGCATAATGCTTTCATGTCCACAGTGGCGTAATTGGTTAGCGTGCCGGCAGCATGAGCCGAAGGTCCCTGGTTCAAATCCAGGCTGTGGAATTTTCTTTCCTATTTTTCATCAATAAGCATAAAGCTTCTCTAAAAGAAATAAATAATTTTTTATTTTTTAACATTAGCCAATTGCGACTACCGCAAGTTGTTAAATTCAACAGTTGTACAATGTGTCACAAGATGCTACAGCAATAGAGTGGTTAAAAGCATGGTTGAGCTCTGTTGAAGGCCCAGACACGTGCAACAGAGCACTGGTTTGAGATTACAATTTGCAGCAACCATTTTTGTTGCATGAGATTTCTTAAAAATGGCAGCATTCATGAGTGAAGACGATTTTATTTAAGAAAATATACGATACTGACACGGTTAAGAAGGTTGTAAAAGGTGTTTTAATGATTTTGAAAATATTTCTTATCAAGATGTTTAATAACGGGCAAACATGTTGATTGAAAAAACCGGCGACATGACGTAGGATCATTTTCCTGCGCAAATGAGGCAATCGTGGTAGACAGCTTACACAGACAGCTTGTTTGCAGCTTGGTTTTAATACCGCACTGCTGCATGTAACACAGTGCAGCATAATGTCATTTTTGATGCTGCAGCGTTGAAGAACTGTTGAATTTAACAACTTGCAGATAGTCTAAATAAGGGCAGAAAAAATTTATAACAATTCCCACAAAAATAAAAAAAGATAATTTCAAACTTCACAAGTCTAAAGAGAAGAATAGAAGTGAATGAATTTTAAATTTTAGAAAGAATTTTGACTACATTTATCAGAATTGAAGTTAAACATTAGGAAGTTTTTAGTAAAGTTAATGACATAAACTGCATATTTGTAATTTGAAAATTACAAATGAAAAGAAGACATTCAGTGACAAGTCCCAAGATATGATTACTGTCAGAGAAGAATCCAAGCTAGAAGATTTCCTAGACGAAAAGTTTGGGTCCATATTTTAAGTTAGGAAGAGAACTCACCACCACTGATGAAATGTTTTCATTGCATTATTGATAGATCCATCAAAGAAAAGCTCTCAAATAAGGATTGACTCAAATAAAATGTCCATCTCAACAACTGTGTGTAAGGAAGGTTGGTTTTTGTTTAGAAAAGAACAGCTAAAATGTCATCTTGAATTTGCCTAAGCTAACACAATAGAAAAATGCCCCAAAACCATGGTGTGGCTTAGTGAAGAAAACTTGTCCTGCTGGTAGTGGAATCTGGCATCATAGTGATCTTTTAGAAAATTGTAATTACTTTTATTTGGTTGGTGTAACAGTACCTTGCTGCACTGCCGGCACATATAACAACGATAGACGACATCATATGTTAGACTTGAGAAATGAGCTCATAAAAAATACAAAAAGAGTTGTTTAAAAGATGAAAAATTAATTAATTTTCACCTTAAGCCATGTCATTATTTATTTTAGAAGGTATGTGATGTAAAAGAAGCAAAAGAAAAAATATTTCATGCACATCACACCTAATAAAGAGACTTGGCATTTACCTGATTTATATGTAATGCAAGCTGTTGAGGGTTTCATTGGGGAAATTCAGATATACTGTAAAGGTGACATCATAGTTTCAATTTTCAAATTTTGCTAATGTTCAAATCCATGGAAGAAGAAAGTTAATAGATTTTCTTGTAAGTTGGTTCCATGTGACAAGTAATGAATTAAATCTGCTCAAGAGCTTTATGTTTTTTCTTTTGCAACGAGCAAATCGACAAGCGAAAACCATCACTGAATTTACTAGAAAAATTATTAAAATGAACAGAACAATTAGCTGAACAGTTTTACTGTTACGTCAAATGTTTTGCCTTGGTGTTACTACTTGACATCATACATGTATATGCATGCCCCAAGTGTTTCATTGGACATAGACAGAGGGTGCCTTTTATCAACATTTTACACTTTTTATATGGGAAAAGTCTTAAATGACATGTCTCTATACATGTATTAATGGCTCTGCATAATACTTGAATGACTCCTGTTGAAATGCCTTTTCAGGATGTGATTTTTTCTTAATCTTTGACCTTTGTCAAATGTATATATGCCATTTCTTCATCTGTAGCATGTTCTTTCTTGCATGCCTCTACTCACTGAGGCTAATTGAGTGAATGATTGGGTTTATGGTAGGATGACCAGAGTCCCAAACTGAAAAAAAGTTTTCCCTAACCTAACCTAACCTAACCTAACCTAACCTAACCTAACCTAACCTAACGAAGATGTTGTTGTTAACAACATTATTGGTTTTGGATAATTATAATTATTTTATGGTCCTCAAAGATACTGGGTGTGACTTGATAATGCAAATATTCCATCCATTTAGACTTGAATGCATGACAGATCCCATCCTCAGAATGCATGACATGTTGACTTGCATGTTGACTCATTTTTCAATGTGAAATATACACGAAAAGTAGTACAAGGTACAAATAACCACCACAATTGATGTGCCCTAAAACTCCAACCAACCAACCAACATGAAAAATAGAACGCTGAATACTAATAGATGAAAAGTAAGTAAAAAGCGAACTTAATTTTTAAACCCGCTCATATGTTAGGGTCATGGGGACAACATTTTGGAGGATCTACAATTATTGCATTCTTCCGCCATCAGGCACATTGACTCAAACTCAGATTCCATTAGTGTAGCCACCTGGTTTTAAGGTGACCCCTTGGTCTCTTACCCAAAGGCTTGGAAAATTAGCAACTGCTAGGAAGACCAGTTTGCGGCATCATATACTAATGCAGCTGAGACTTCTCCATGCAAAGAAGTAATAGCTCAACACCTAAAGAATCCTTTATTGTGCAGCTGTGCACTCTATCTAGTAGGGCAATGCCTACCACACCTCTCAGGATATCTCATTTGTGCCATCTGCAACTGTGATTGCACTCTTTCGGTCCTTACCATAAATTAGTATGGGGCTTGGCTTTCTACCTCACATTTCATTACCATGGATTGCAATAGTGCACATCTGACACAGCTTGCTGCACTGATTTGAGCATCCAATACTCTGTACTGTCAGCCCATTACTTGTAAATGGAGTCTTGAATTACTTGAACTTCTCCATCCATCTCAATGGGACTCCCCTAACATAGAGAGTGCACAAAGCAGGCTATCTTGAAAGAACCAGAACTTCAGTCTTAGCCACACAGGTCTTCATCTTGCTTATTCACACTTTGGTGCTTTTGATCTAGTGCATGAAGGTCAGTGGAAGAAGACCAAGGAGGACAAGATCATCAGCAAAGAGCAACTCTCCACCAAACAATCACCCACACTAACACACTCATTGCCTTGGCTATCCATCAATCCAGTCAATAAAGATAATGAACAAGAGGGATGGCAGTACGACCAATATGAAAAATCAAAATAAAATTAAGTTTTTACAACATTTTATTAAATTAGAGCACTTGTCAGAGGCAATTTGGAAGGCAGTTGTCTGGAGTGTAGTTGCACCATGCCTGCCATGGTATCTGAAATAAGTTGCAATAATGCCGTGCTATCCACATTTGGTGAGTCCAACACCATGGTGAATAGTCTTGATTTATTATTTCTGTGTGTGTATCTACCTCTCCAAAAAAGAGAACCAGGAAATTTCCAGTATGGTTCTGCCGAGAAACAATAAACTTACTTATATCAAAACAAAAAGCTAGATTAAAGATGAAAAAATTAATTCCAGTTAATAAAAAAGAAAAATTTCATTTACTAAGATCCAAAGCCGAAAGACTACTTAATCGAGACTTTAAGAAGTATATGCATAATGCCCAACTTCATATTTGACAGAGTTCTGGAATATAATTAATAAATTTAAAAATTCCAATAATACTATGTGTTATAATGACATGACCTTAAAAAAATTTTTAAAATATTACTACGGCTTTTGCACTAAACTTTAAATCATTTTTCAATGATGCCTTTATTAGCAATAAACATTTTGATAATGTTTTTCCTGGGATATGTCAAGGCACTACTAAAGCAGAAGATACTACTAGACTATTTTAAAGAATAAATCATTAGATGGTCAGGGTTTTAATTTTACGCCAACCTCAGCTGTTCAAATTAATGATGAAAATATTTTCTTTCCTATTTTCCATCATTAAAATATTTTCCTAATCTGAAATTATCGATGCTATTAAAATACTTAAAAAATACAAAATCATGTGGACTTGACAATATCCCATTTTACAGAGTGTTTCTAAATTATCTTCCTTATTATACATATATATGTTTATTACTCAAAAACTATTACAGATTTTAACATGATTTTTTTTTTTATTCACAAAGAAAAACTCAAAAAGTTTGTTAGTCTCGCATGAGTTGGCACGTGGTACCATTGTTGGCACATTGTTCCATTTTTCGCAGGACGCAGTAAACAGTAAACAGCGGCACGTGTTCAAGAAAATGCTCAACGCGTGTTACGGCTTGCGGAATTTAAGTCAATGATTACAGTTCGGAGAATGTTCAAAACAAAGCTTAAAAAGGATCCCCCATAAGTCAATTAAGCTATGGCATGACAAGTTTTTAAACACAGGCAGCCTGTTACGCAAAAAGGGTGCTGGTAGACAGAGAGTAGAAAAGGTCAGGGAGGCGTTCGATCGTAGTCACCGTAAATCACTTCGCCAAGTGGCTCGTCAACTGGATATGCCAATGACATCCGTACATAAAATAGTGAAGCAACGCCTTCGTCTTACAACTACAAAATCCAGATGATGCATGAACTGAATCTAGATGACCGACCGAAGCGCAAGAAGTTTGCTGAGAACATGCTCCAAAAAATCAACAAGGATCCCATCTTCCTTGAGGACATTCTGTTTTCTGATGAGGCAACATTCCATACATCCGGAGCAGTAAACCGACACAACTGCCACATTTGGGGCTCACAAAACACCCACGTTCTAAGGGAGCATATAGGCGACAGCCCAAAGGTTAATGTTTGGTGCGGTTTAATGCATGATTGAGTAATTGGACCTTTCTTTTTCATTGAAGACACCATTAGCTACTGCTGCAAACTACCTAGATATGCTGAAGAACTACCTGATTCCACAGGTGGAAGAACTGCAGCCCAGCATAGTCTACCAACAAGATGGAGCACCTCCTCACTGGGGCCTGCAAGTTAGGCAGTGCCTTGATACGAACTTTCCAGGACGATGGATTGGAAGGGATGGGCCAATCCCTTGGCCCCCTTGCTCACCCGATGCAAACCCTCTGGATTTTTTCTTCTGGGGGTATGTGAAAAACAGAGTATACAAGACCAACGTTGATGACATTGAAACTCTCAAGAACAGAATAACTGAAACAATCGCTGAAATCACCCCCGAAATGCTAGCCCGAACATGGAAAGAAATCAAGTTTCGCTTTGACGTTCTTCATGCCATAAATGGGTGGCACATTGAAATTTATTAAGGCATGCTAAGAAACTTTGTGGGTTTTACTTCGTGAATAAAAAAATCACGTTAAAATCTGTAATAGTTTTTGAGTAATAAACATGTATAATACGGAAGATAATTTAGAAAACACCTGTATATTTATAAAGCTTGTAGTCAATTTTTTCATGTCCTTTTTATTTAATTTTCAATCTTTACAATCGGGCATCTTCCCTAATGTATAGAAACAAAGCAAAGTAGTTCCTATATCAAAAAGAAAGGTAATACAAAAGACATAAAAAATTATCGTCCTATCTACATTCTTCAAAGTTTTCCTACAAAAGTTTGAATATTTAGACTAGCAGAAAATTTATACCTTTCTATCTTCTCATTTCTCTTCTTTTCAGTATGATTTTATTAAAGGTCGATCAACCGTCTCAATCCTCCTGGAATATGTACATTTTATTGGAGATGGTATAAATGAAAACAAACAAGTTGATGTAGTTTATATTGATCTTGAAAAAGCCTCTGATAAAGTTGATCACTTTCTACTCATAAAGAAATTGATCAATTACGATTTACAATCTCTCTATGTCAAATGGATTTTCTCATATTTAACAAATAGAATTAACTAAGTAAATACTTATAATATTTATTCGTCTAGTTTTATCTCCTCTTCAAGAGTTCCTCAAGGATCAATCCTAGGACCTCTACTTTTTATTACATTTATCAATGATGTCCCAGAATCAGTAAAATACTCTCAATTTGCAGGTGACATTAAAATAGGCAAAATTATTCGTACTTCTATTGACTCTGAAGAATTACAATTCGATCTTCACTCAATTAAATCATTGTGTAGTGAAAATAAAATGTCACCTGATGTAAATGTCACACTATTATTTATTTACTTAAAAAATCTGCAGTACTTACAATTATACTTTAAATAATTCTCTTCTACAATGAAAATCAAATACTAAAGATCTAGGAGTCATATTCAATTCAAAACTATCCTTTAATGGCCATATTCATTTTATTACCACTAAAGTTTACTAAACTATACTCTGTCTCTATATGAAAAAAGCTGAAAGGCAGTGTGGGAAAGCACGCCACTACTTTTTCACCTCCGCCCCGTAAAGTAGTCTCCGACTACGCACGCGTAGTGCTCAAAAAACATGAAGCACTGTTTCAGTTTCATTTTAGCCTCTATAGTTTCAGCTTCTTTTTTATTGGCTGCACGTTGATCTGAATGATTGGCTTTTATTGGCTTTATATGCCTTGCAGCTTTTTTCATATAGTGGGACAGAGTATACATATTTTATCATTTGAAATTCCTTAAGCTTTAATAATACTAACTTAATAATAATCATATATATAAAATCAGCGATCGTGGACTATGTAGATGATTTAGCTCCAGGCAGCTAACTGTTATTTACTGCCTATTTGTATCTGCATTATTTTATATTTGTATTTTGTATTTATCTTGCCTACTACTTTGTAAATAAACCTCTTTACGCATACCAAAATCGATCCCTCCCTTTTTTTATTTCATGTTGGCACCCTTCTTAGGAAGGACTGCTGACGAAGTGATAATAGATTGAAAATCACTTCACCACAATATCTAGCCTGCAGGGAAAAGTTGGTTTCAGTAATTGCAATGAGGTGATCACTCCAGTTGTTTATCGAGCTCATTGACATAGACATATTTTGCATACTCCCTGGATTTCTCAAAAATTTCCCTTAGAGCAAAAATGTGGTTCTTCAGTTAGGTCTGGAAACCACATTGCTCCCTTGACAGTTTGGAGTCGACTATTTCCTGGCTTCTCCTCTCCAGACACTTAGATAAGTTTTCCCAGGAATGCTGAGCAAAGAGATGCCTCAAGAGTTGTTGCAATCCCTTCAATCTTCTTTTTAAAAATCTGTACAACAATAAGCTGTCGCCAGTGTTTAGGAGGTCTGGCAGATAAACAAGCAACTTGACATACCTGAGTCAGCCACAGTACACTTTATTGATTAATGGCCTTTAACATCTTATAGCAGATTTCATCATCTTCTACAGCTTTGCCACTCTTCAGTGGGCCGGCCAGGTGGCCGAGAGGGCTAGGGCGTAGGCTTTCTAGTTCTCGAGTCTGCCTGGCTGCGGGTTCGAATCCTGCCGTGGGCATGGATGTTTGTGTTTGTCCCAGGCTGCGTACTGTTATAACTTGTGTAAAAGGCACAAAATGACCTTTGTAGTCGACGCCAAAATTTCTAGAACCCCCCCCACTCTTCAGTGACTTAATAGCCCATCCGACTTTTGCTTCAGTGATACTACTCTAAGATGACTATTCTCTACTCTAAGATGCATATCATGTGTTTCCGTTGCTGCTGTTACTGGGTTAAAAAGAGGTACAAAGTACTGTTTCAATATGCTCTCTTCCCTTTTCAGAATCCTCCATCTGAACTCTTAATAATTCATGATCAAAGAGACTTCTTTCCATAGAGATAGCAGATAGTTTGCCAGAATATCTTTAAAAATAACTTAAGAATGGTCAAAGAGGGTTTATCCTATGCCACACTTCAGATGTTTAAATTATTGATGAAAATGGGAAAGGAAATTCCACAGCCTAGATTCGAACCAGAAAACTAGAGCTCATCGAGCTGACGTGCTAACTAATTGTACCTTGTGGACATGGAAGCATTATGCTATCTGCATATCCTTTGGGCTGGTTAGAGCAGTTACCTAGTTTGCAGGTTGGGTTATCTTACCTAATGGCATAATATTTATTAAAGAATAACTCATGAATGGTCAATGAGACTTTATCCTAAGCCACATCTCAGATGTTTAACAAAAAAGAAAATTCCACAGCCTGGATTCAAACCAGTGGCATCTGTGTGGTGAGCTGAAGGTTCCCAGCTCGAATCCAGACTATAGAATTTTCTTTTCTATTTTCATCAAAATATTTTGTTAGCCGAACTATAGTCTGTTTCCAGTTTTTCTCTGAACTTCTCCCAGGCCATAGCTTTAGCTGTTGCTATTGCCTTAACTGCTTTATTTTGTGCCTCGGATTAGCGCACTTGAGTTGAAGGTGGCTTATTTGCAAGCCTTCTAAGCAAATAGGCTTCCTTCTTTTCCTTGACAGGTTCTTGGACTACACAGTTCCAATAATGAAAAAATGGAATATCGTTTGAACGGATTTACACACGAGAAGCGGAAATTAAAAGTTTCTCAAAATGTTTGCTATTTGAGGAGATTATGAAACGAAGTCTCTGCTCAAAGTTCTCAATAAACAGCTTGAGTTGATGTACTGAAACTGAACATACCATTTGTCATCACTGTTTTCAGCTCTTCTATTACATTTGCTCAATATCTGTAAACTTCATCTTTAACATAGCCCCATGAGAAGAAGTCGAATGGCAACAAGTCAAGGCTATCGGGGGGCGAAGCATGTCATACGCCAAAGCGATTCAGGATTGTCAGAGTGACTTCTGAGCAAGTCCAGGACGTCGCCTGTTGAATGTGAACTTGCTTCGTCCTGCAGAAACCATACGTCTTGAATACACTATTTGTATTAGGCATCAGGAATGAACCTCTTGTCCTCTATACAAGGTGATTCTGATAAATGTAAGCAATGACAGAGGTGATCAGAATGAACATTTTCTTTTAATACAATGTGGGTCCGAATTTGAACGCTAACTGAGATATAAACAGAAATAAAAATGCCGCCACCAAGATCAACAAGTTAATAACTCAGGTTCTGCAATGCCTAGAATAATGAATTTTGGAGGAATAATAGAGTACATAAAACTCTGTATACCGTTAAAGTTTGATCAAATTCCAACAAGTAGTTTCTGAGTTATGCACTCAACATCGTAACACATGCTGGTTAGTACCTGCATGTGAGCACTGTTACAATTTTAAATGTGTAGCATACTGAATTCACTATCTAGTCAAAAACTATGGACCCAAGATTCCATCACACACTTGCCACCAGACAGAGACCTTTTGGGATCACACAGGCATATTAAAGAATGCCTTCAGGACAAAAAACTTTGTTCGAAGTTTGATCGTGCCTTCAAGGAGATCACAACAAGAGTGCCTCGATTATTTGTTTAACACCGAATCCATTATAGGCACCCACTCTTCCACCTGCATTGGGCCTCGTCCTGATTAAAATGTTGATTTGTCGATTTGTTCATGGCAATTTCAAGGGACTTCAGGAACGGAAGCAACTTAGGGTCTCTACATGAATGCGTTATTTTAAAATTTTTGCATGCATAATCATGTCCGTCTCTTAGTATGTGGTCGGCAAAGGCAGACATACCCCATCTGATATGCTTTATACATACAATGTGCTCTTTCATTCTAGTGTTAACTGCACGACGAGATTTACCTATATAAAACTTTGGACACGAGGCGCATTTAAACCTATATATTCTGCCCTTTTTTCTTTGGGTATTGTGTTCTTCATTATACAGAGTTTGTTTTTAAGGGCGCCACTCCTGTATGCCACCTTATAATTGAAGTCTTTACACAGTTTCTTTAAACCATAAAATATAATTTCATAGATTAAGGTGTTTGTTGAATGGGAGCACTAATGTTTGCTTGGTCCACTCTTCTTTGTTCCTGGTTTTGAGGGTGGTGATCTGCTCCATTTTTAGGTTCTTCTCTATTTTCTGGTTGAGTTTATCTATGATTTCTGCTTGGTATCCATTATATTCTGTAAAGTTCTTAATAAAGATAAATTGGAGTGTTTCTCCAGTTATTATCTTACATTAAAGTTCTTAATGGTTTCAACTTCTATTCTCCTTGCTTATTCAGTGAGTGGGATGAGGGCCACTCTTCTGAGTTGATGATAGTATGCTGCCAACTTATGTGGGTGGCAATGGCTAGAGTGTTTCTTGATGAATCCAGGGATATAGTTAGATTTCCTGTGGATTCCAAAGGTCAGCCTTGCTCCATCTCTAGAAATAAAAACATCTAAAAATGCCAATTTCTGGTCAGCCTCCGTTTCCATAGTGAATTGAATGTGGTTGGTTGGTTGGTTTATTAGAATTTTTGGCATCAACTACTAAGGCCATTTTGCACCTTTTACACAACTTATATCTGTACGCAGCCCGGGACAAACACAAACATCCATGCCCACGGCGGGATTCGAACCCACGACCAGGCGGACTCAAGAACTAGAAAGCCTATGCCCTAGCCCTCTCAGCCACCTGGCCGGCGAATTGAATGTGGGGGCACAGGGAGCCTAGCATTGAATTGAATGTGGGAGCCTAGCAGTGACTGATTGTCGTGATCACTAGAGTTTATAATCGTAAATACGTCATCAACACAGTGATTCCATATTGTAGGGAAAACACTAAAAGACTGGAGGGTGGTGTTTTGAGTTTCCTAATTCTGCTAAGAAGGGGCTCACACATTATTAAAAACCTCCCATTAAACGCAAACACATTATTATAAACAATTAGCTTCATGATTTCCTTGACTGCTAGCAAGAACAGAACTAACTCATGTAGGATGTCTTCTAGTTCTACAAGGGCTTCTTTAATAGGGATACTGGGGAATAGGTTAATTATATTAAATGATATTAATCTATCCCCATGATTAATTTGACAGTTTTTAAGGGAATTACATAATTCAATATATTTTTTTATGCTAAAATTTCTTCCTGGTAGATTTAATTTAACCAAGTATTTGTTGTGGAAAATGACTTTGCATGACTTAAGGCAATTTTTAGTTTTTTCTATCAGATTAGGTAAGGGTCTTTTTAAGTTCTAAGTATGGACCTTCTTCTAGTATTTTACTTACATTCTCATAATAATTAGCTTTATCAATGATGGCAATATGGTTAGATTTGTCATCTTTCATATACGTGATGTCCTTTTGGTTTAACTTATTACAAATCTCATTGAAGTTTTTGTTAAGATTGGGACTCCCTCTTGAGTTTAAGTGTCTAACATTCTTAAGGAGCTGTTGCTTTTGTAAGTTTTTAAAGGCAATAAAATCAGGGTTACCTGTGTTCCTGCATTTAGATGGAGCCTATTAGGTTGTTTTTTTGTATCTTCTATAGCAAATTTAAAACTAAATTCTAATACCTCTAACTCTTCTGGTGAGAAAGTGGCACTGGACTTGTTGATAACCATCTTATATTCAGGGCTCGGTGAATTAGTCTCTTTGGTCGGTGGTTTCAGTCGATGGAGTTTCGAATGCAGGGTTGAGTATTTGAGTCCCGTTTTATGGAAATTAACCTCGTTGACTTTTTTAAGAATGGCTTCGAGCTCAAACGGGTTGCATGTGGCTGCCAGAAACATGTGGTAATGGTAAGCTTGTAATTCTAGCTCACTTAGTTTGACGAATAACGTGTTGATAGCAGAGTATGATTATGGACACTCGATGGGACTTTTAAGGACAACTTCAGATTTTTGATGAAATTCGGGAATACCCAAAGTTTCTTACATTCTTGTAGGAACCACAAATTTTATTTTGTGATTTTGATGGTGCGGTTCAATATAAAAAATAATTTATTTTCCTTTATGTAAGTAAGACTCTCCAATTGACATAAATGTGACATAAAGTTCAAATACGCATGGGATGCCAGAAATTGTGGACAATGGTTCACTGAAAAATAAGCAAGAGAAAGAATAAAACACAAATCCACAAAAATACAGGGGGTCTCAAACAAATGTACTAACACTTTTTTTTTTTTCAGATGTAACTAATGTAACAGAATGGCAGATCAACTTAGCTTTGAAGAGAGAAAGTTTGTCCTTAAATGTTATTGGAAGACCGAAAATGCCACGGAAGTGCAAAGATGGTTCAGAAGGGAGTTCGATAAACTGTCACCAACGCACCGGACCATTGCTCGCATCAGAGATAAATTTGAAGCAGATGGAACCGTTCACAACGTCAATAAGAAACATTCTGGACGATCACGGACATCCACCAGCCCTGGAAAAGAAGAGCAGGTGCAGGAAACCCTCATTCGATCCCCACAGAAATCTCTATGAAAACGGCGAATCCATTGGTGCATGTTATCAGCTTTGCCTGGATAATGACGGTCATCAATTTGAACATTTGCGAACATGATTTGTTAATTGCATTTGTCTTCTGTAATTCAAGCCTTTAAACTTGTCTCTATGTTAATAATAATGTTTTTATTGTCATTCAAACTGTTAGTACATTTTTTGAGACACCCTGTAGTTTAATATCAGGTCATTGCATACCAAATGTCGGATTTCGAGGTGGGTTCCGTGTTTCAGCACAGTTTCCACATCGCAAGTACCCATAACAAAGTGGTACATTCGCAGAGATAAACCTATCAGCGACTAGCTGCCTGAAATTTGCATGTCTGTGATGATATTTAATAGCATTTGAACCCAAGCGAAGATAGTCATGACTTCATACGAATACGTGTGATAATGCATTACGAGTTCAGGTTGAATCACACTGCATCCAACGCCTCTCGAAACATCAATAAGGTATTCGGTGTAGGCACCATAACGGAACCTACTGTCCAACGTTGGTTCCGAAAATTCCAGACGAGAGTGACGGACTTGCTAAATGAGCCACGCGGCAGACCACCCAATGTGTTGAATGTGTTGGAAGAGGACCCCTCAAAAACTGTTTGACCCCTTGCAGGGGATCATGCTGTATCAGCGTCAAATGTTAGTAGACACCTTAGGACCATTGGCAAGGTGAAAAAGCAGGACAAATGGGTCTCACATGAACTTACAGAAAACCAAAAAGAGCATCGGTACGAGGTGTGTACAGAATTGCTTTTGCGCCATGAAGAAGCAGGGATTCTTGATTGCATTGTCACCTGTGACGAGAAGCGGCTCCTATTCGACAATAGGAAATGGTCAGCATAATGGCTGGATGCTCTTGAACACCCACAGCAGTTCCCTAAACCCCCTTTGCACCCCAGGAAGCTCATGGTTAGAGTTTGGTGGAAAATCCATGGTGTAGTGCTTTACAGCTTCCTGCAGCAGGAAGAGACTATCACTGCTGCAACCTACTGTCGTGAACTGCATCGTATGCACACAAAACTGTGTCAGCAACAATCAGCACTTGTGCATCGCAAAGGCATCCTTCTGCTGCATGACAAAGCGCGTCCGCGCAGTGCACAAACGACCGTGCAGGAGCTACAGGCTCTGGGCTACGAGGTGCTTCCACACACCCTGTATTCTCCTCTCCCCTCTCCCCTACCGACTACCATCTTTTCCAGAGCCTGGACTTTTCCAGAGCCTGGGCCTGAGAAGCTGCCAAATCGTTGGCAACAATGTTTGGATTGCAATGGGGGTTATTTCAAATAACACGTGTGAAGGTGTCCTTTCTAGAGGGCCATTAAAGATGACCTCTGCAATCCGACATTTGATATGCAACGACCTGATATTAACGTGTATATACATTTCGCTGACTATGTCAGCTTCTTCAGTAAGACACTTGAGCAATCAGTAGTTTGAGAGTCAGAGTACAACTGTTGAACAATCGAATTTATATAAAAAATTGAGACATCCAGTCTTCCTTTCTCAATGGGTGATTCATGCCTTAAACACCTCATGCTGGATTGGTTGGGGCCATCATTATGTTTTTTCTGATTCGTTGCATAGTCTCAAGTGAATATGAGCATAAAACATAAATTGATGCATAACTGCCCAACAGAAATCTCCAGCTTATCGAACGAAGCCCAAAATCTATGATGCTATTCTGGGATGTCCATTGAAATGGGAGAAAATCAGTGAGGGCCATGGCAGGAGGAGGAAAAAATGACCGAGACCAAGGAGGGGATCAACCAAGTGTCAGGCAAAGTCTCTCCAAACAATGCCGAACAAGACTGGGAACCCATGGCAAGCAATAAGGCCATCAGCAATTGGCGGCGACCAACTCCATGCGATTCTGAGGTCCAATCTCGCTCCAATGGTTACCAAGTGACCCCTAACCTCACAATGTGCATCTCAAGACAATCTATATCTCTTAAAAACCTGGAGAAAATACGTTTCCAAAACTTCATAAAGAAGTCAACAAAAATCAATTAACCAATCAATTGAAGCCAAACCCTTCGAATCCTCAGTTATCTGATCCGAAAAAAGGTCACTCTTGTCCACACAAAAATAAGAAAACTGAAACAAGGCAATTGAAGTTAAGAGTGGAAACAAGCCATAAACACATGCTAGGCTGTGGAGGGCTATTCAGGAAGGGGGTGCACCACCTCAATAAAGGTCAAAGGCCTCCTGCTGAACAGCCTGGCCCTTAACAAAGAGAAAATATTTAGAGGGGAAAATCCATGAATATTGCTGAAAACAAAAATATGGAACCCAGACATTAACTGAACGAAAAGATCTATCATATGTAAAGACAGAATGGAAAAGAGGGAGAAAGGGACTGCATTCACAACAACCCAACAATATATTGTAGAGACTGGAAAAGCACTTAGGAATCTGATATTTTCTGGAAACCAACCCAAATTGACACCTTCATTCACGAGAGTCCCAATCATTGTTGGAGCCAAAAACTGTCCACATTTATGTTCTGGACTAATAGAGCTCTGAATGGATTATATCAAATTAGTGGCCACTTTAAATGGTCTCTTTGGTATCAGCTGTTTCTTCTTCTTCCTGCCATGGCCCTCGCTGACTTTCTCCCATTTCAACGGACATCTCAAAGAAGCTTTGTAGAATTTGGGCTTCGTTTGGTAAGCTTGAGATTTCTGTTGGGTACTTACACACTGATTTTTGCTTTTTGGCATACCCTGTCGCTCTTACTCACTTACTCGATTACTAGTTTATCCTATTCAGCTTTCTGCTTTTCTACTATTATGTCCTGCCACCCAATCCAGCTTCTCACTCTGTCTAATAAAGGCATTATCTATGGCCCAGACTATTAAATTTCTCTTTCCTTTCCCTTTCTTTTCTCATAAGAAGCATCCTAAGAGTCGCACTTAGAAGATGATTGTCATCTTGCTAGATAGTATATTCTAAATTAAGTCTGTCACATTCATTTCTATGGTTTACTTATTATTATTTACTTTTGTTATCCTGTTTGTTTTTAAATTATGTTGTTTTGCATTTTTAATGCCTTTTTATTTGAAGTGTTTTATACTATCTTATTTAAGTCTTGATTTTATGGCAATCCTTGCTCTTTCCAGTTCTTCAATGCCACTTGGTGGCTGATAGTGGCTTTGAACTTAACACTATACAACTTTACCATCCAAATCACAATGCAATGGGTTCATAGCTATTGAGTTAGCCGACAGGTTGTAATGTCTCCATTGTTGGTCTTCTTCCTATCCCCTTCTCCACAATAGTTGGTTCATCTTCAGAACCTCCCATTTCCCACGATATATGTGTTGTCAGACCAGGACACGAAGTCACAGAAGTATTTCTCCTGTCTTGTTGCAGATTCGGCAACATGATAGGATATTCATTATTAAGGAAAGCCAGGAGAAAATAGATATTACTACAGTCACTTCAAAAATTGCGAACATGTCATCCATGTAGCTTAGCCAAACAGTCAAAAAGTACTAGTAGAAATCTTCATGCACAGATTTGAGAAGCAAGTACGGAATTCTGGTTCCTAATTTTACTGTAGAGACTGAAAAGGATGGTGCGCTATTATTTTTGGATGTTTTGGTGATCCTGTACAGGCTTAAATTAGAATTTGATATTTTCTAGAAAAGAACTGACAGCTTCAATCACTAAAATTCCAGTCACTGACAGAGCTCTAAATATCCCTCTTAATAAGGAGTGCTTTGTAAAAGAAACAGATTATATCAAGAAAGTGGCTACTTTAAATAGATATGAAGAAAACGTGATAGAATATCTCTGGAAGAAAGGAGAGTTCAGTAAATTAGTAATGGATTCGACAAAACACAAAAAAACAAGGACAACAAATGATTGTTGGCAGGTTCTTACAAACATAAACTTATCAAAGGGTTACAAGCCATCTTTAGAGATTATGACATTAAAAATGCTTACACTGCCAATTCTCTCAGGGGCTCTACTAGGCAACCCAAAGAACAGGACCCCTCCCCTCCATATGTTACAGTCAGGGATTTATGAGGCCCCTGCAACAAGCGTGGTATGGTTTACCGAGGGACATTGAAAAGAAAAATCAGAGATGAAATTTATAGAACATTTGGCCCTTGCCAGGTTCGGCCTGCCAGATAAGTTGTCCATTGCCAAACACTCACTTGAGACCAGTCTTGACATCTTAAAGGAAAATTTGGAGCTTTTATGCAATGTTGCTAAACAATATCTATTAGACACACATAAACCATTGGAAAACATGAAGAAAGTCCCTAGTCTTCTATTAAATGTGACAAAAGTCCCCTAGGGAATTCTAAAAATTTTAAACTATTTACCACCAAATCGGGCTAATTATTATATATTTTTTTATTTTCCTCTTTTTGTAAGTGATGTCATCATATTTGTTCCTTTTGTTCTTTCAGTGAATTTCCCCAATTTTGTATTTTTCCCTTTTTTTCCTGATTTTTCTGATTGGCCCAATTTCTTTATAAATATAATTTTTTTGTCCCTGTTTTTTGCATTCCACTGAGTTATTAAATTCTTTATTGTGGACAAGTGGTGTTTATTTTATTTCCTACTGAATGTTCTTATTCAGAGTGTTCTCGGCATCACTATCCTAATATAATGTTTCAGCTGATCCCTGGTCACAAAGATGAAAAGTTTTGATTATGAAAACAGTTTTCAAGTCCATTTTGGTGCAAAAAAATTTTTTATGATGAAAATAACCAGATTCCATAAATAAGGTTTCTTTGGGCCCCTGTGCATGCACATGAAATTTGGCGAAACTAACTCCACCCGTTGCCGAGTTATTCAACTAACAGATTAGTGAGACCCATTGAAGCACCCTGTGTAGAATGACAGAGGGGATCATCCATTAATCAGATTCTTGATAATGGTTCACTGATGGACTTATAATAAAGTCCGAATGGGCATTTTTTTATGATGCAAGAGCTTGTTGCCAAGTAATTTACATAACCAATATCAAAATCCTTGTCAAAGCAGATTGTTTAAAATGTTATCAGGCCGATTTCAATATTTCTTTCTCTAAAATCTGATGTGATACATGCAGGGCTGGGTACACGAGGTGGAACTAACAATTGTTCACTCTGCTTTGTTAACACGTCTGGCCACCACCTCCTAGACAGAAGGCCTGTTACAACATTGTTACAACATCTTTAATCGACCATTGTTAATCCTATTTCTACCAATAATAAGTCCTACATTTGGTCAACTAATGATGATGTAACAATGTATGACGTTTTCGTTATCAGGCCTTCTGTCAGGTGGTGTTGACCTGGCATGCCATTGCAGAAGCGAAGCTGACAACAATTGATCACTCTGCTTTGTTTACATGCCTCGGGTAAACAAAGCAGACTTTTAGATTTCAGTTCAGATCATGTTCCAAACAAGGAAAAATATTCTCCAATGATTCTAATACTTATATTTATAATTGTGTGTTCCGTAAAAAATTTCTAAGATAATTAGCACATTCACTACATGATCAAAGGAGTTGGGACACCCCTGTGAACACCTGAGGTGTTTCTCCTGACTGAAGTGGGCCCGCCATCAAGGTGGACGGAAACCTCAATGCTGATGGCTACAGGACCATTCTGGATAACGGGGCACTTCCAGCGCTGTGGGAACACTTTGGTGACGGGCCATTCCTCTTCCAGCACGACAATGAACCTTGCCACAAAGCAAGATCCATATCCGACTGGTTTGACGAGATGCGGGTTGAACTGGATTGACCCGCCCAGAGTCCTGATCTCAACCCCATCGAACATCTTTGGGACGAATTGGAACGACGTGCAAGATCCAGGATGGTTCGCCCTACATCTGTCCAGGAACTGACCATGACACTCCTCGAGGAATGGAGGTCAATACCTGTGGACACATACCGTAAACTTGTGAACAGTATGCCATGTAGGGTGGAGGCAGTGATAGCATCTCGAGGTGTCCTACACACATTACTGATTGAAGCTTTTTGCGGCTTTACAGTAGAGCAAAAGGTGTCCCAACTTCTTTGATCATGTAGTGTATCTATTTGTACACTGATTGGAAGAAAGTAATTGGACACTTTCGATTTTAGACGTTTTGTCGAATATCTAGAAAAATACTTGACGAATTATTCTGAAATTTCAGGGGTAAAAAAGGATGTTACACCTCATATATTTCAGTGAAGATTTTCTCCCGAAGGCAAATAGGGGACCAGCAAAGAAGTGAACCAAAAAAATAATGTTTGGAATCACCCTGTAAAAAATAATGCTTGAAATGCATTGTAGCTGTAGCATATGCTTAAGAGGCTTGTTTTACTTTTCTGTGTTCATTTGTATGAGAACAGCACGTATATTCATGGAGATATAAAGGTTTCTTTAAAAAGGTCGAAATGTTTTCGTAAGTTTTTTGTTTATAACATGCAAGATTTTCAACCCAATGCAATGCCATTTACAGAAAACTTGACAAACTACAGTACAGACAACACCCTGCAATCAGAATAGAAAAATATTAAATATTTGATGAAATAAGAGCATTTTTACTAAATAATGTTTAACTGCGCATGCGCATGCGTTACCAAATTGTCATTAGCCAAATCTATAGAGCTACTCTTATAAAAAGCCCAAGCAAATATCGTGAAAATTGAGAAAGATATCGCCGATAGAATGAGTTGAATTTAAAATTTAGTAAAAATGCTCATATTTCATCAAATATTTAATATTTTTCTATTCTGATTGCAGGGTGTTGTCTGTACTGTAGTTTGTCAAGTTTTCTTTGCTGGTCCCCTATTTGCCTTCGGGAGAAAATCTTCGCTGAAATATATGAGGTGTAACATCCTTTTTACACCCCTGAAATTTTAGGATAATTCGTCAAGTATTTTTCTAGATATTCGACAAAACGTCTAAAATTGAAAGTGTCCAATTACTTTCTTCCAATCAGTGTACATTAACATTGACGTATATTTCCAAGGTAAATGAAATGATGCTCAAATGTAGAATACACTACACAGAATTTTTGTTCTGTGAGTAAGATTAAAGTAAGCCTAATCTAATGGTCATGTCATCAATGCCTTTGTGGCTCTACCAATTCTTTTTTGTTTATAACTCAACAGAAATGGATATACCGGTGCATGAGTTTCTTTTGCCTTTGAACTTTCAACGTATATGTTTCTGATCCTGAAAACATAAATTTCACAGGAATATCATAAACATCAACCCTTTTGCATGCGTACAAGTGATGAAGGATGCCTGTGGCCGTTCCACAGGAAACATTCAAATGTGAATAATGCGAACCATCCCAGAAGATATAATTTACCAACTGTCAATGAGGTAGCGGCAGCGTTTGAAGCTGATGATGGAGAACCAACCATCATTTGACTGAGATTTATGCGTCTATCCAAATACGGGGAACAACTGACAACATGTCGATTTTGACTCCGAACTGTGATCAAAAGACTTACCCTTTGCTGTTTCCTCATAGAGAAGAAGGCTGGAAGATGAAATACAGGAGCACTGAAGCGATGAAAGTCAGCATGTTAGCCTTCTACTCCTACAAACTGTATGAAAGGCCAGGACTGTTTAATCCAGTGTTGCACGCAGGGAAACTTACTCAGCAGTATATTGTGGACGCGATTTAAAAATTGAAGGAGACCGGCTACAAAAGAAACTCATAAGACTTTGAGAGTGGAGGCTTACCACTTGGCTTAATGGATTTCATTCACTATCAGGCTGATAACTTTAATACAGTGCTTTTCATAATTATAACGTCACCTTCTAATTAATAATTTTTGAAATGTACAATGAATGAACAATATAGTATCTGATCATAATCTATTTAGAAGGTAAAACAAATGTTTCCTGTGAAATTTTATTGCAGTTTAATGCATATTTAGCTCTAGGAAAGGAAAAAAGTGATTCACTGCCTTTTCATAAATATAACGTCACCTTAAGATTAACCCATACGTACACCTCATTAACATTCCAGGGTTTGCTTCAGTGCGTGGTAACATTACCATTTTTATTTATAACTTGATACAATCTACCATTTGTACCCAACATTGAATTAACAAGACTTTGTAAGAATGTGAGACTGATTTTATTCCATGCAGTTTCGATAGCAGTTTTCAGCTCACTAATGTTTTCATACCGTCGACCATGTGTGTAAGCCTGATGTGTGAGCCATCCCCATCGGGTTTAAATCAGGTGAGCTGGCAGGCCACTCCATAACATTAACCTTATTGTCATGAAACCACTGACGTTTACTGCGGCTTGAATGGATGGATGCGTTGTTTTGCTGGTACATCAGTGGAATTCGCCTAAACCTTTTTAAATAGGGGATGAGATGACTTCTACGTATACTCTGGTATTCTGTGCTGTTCATTTTAGTTGATGGAAAAGCCAACGTGAGCATGCCCAACAAACTGAATGCACCCCACACTATCAATATTCCACCTCCAAAGTTCCGTTTAGAAAAGATGCGCTCTTCCTTGCATAAGTATCGCCAATAACAATTGAAACCATCGGGTCCATCAAGATTGAATTTTTTTTCTTCACTGAAAGTAACCTGTACAATATAAAAACAATTTGTATACTTGTAGGTACGATCATTACAGTTGACTGATTGGTAAACTTATCGTATTCCAATCTGTGTTCATGTTTTCACCTGCATATCTTAATCGAGCTCTTTTACGATGCTCTCTCAGACGAGGGGCCGGTTTCAGTTGGCATGTACAACATTAGCACTGTCTTTTAAGGTTCTCCATACTGTCGAAGTTGAAACATCTAGGTTAAGCTCTTTCCTGATGATGCAACAACTTTTTGTAAAATTAGATGCTGATCGAATGGTCAACCGTTTGCTTCGTTCAGAGAGTTTTGATGGACGTCCAGTTCGTTTCATAGTCCCATATTTAGTAGGGTTCTTCAGGTAATTTTGAACAACTCTCTGTGATCGTCCAACCTCACGTGCTATCGCTCTTATTCCCTTTCCAGTGTTTCTGAAAGCTTCAATTTGCCCCTTTTCTCGCTCGGAGAGTTGCTTTCCTCGTGGCATTGTTAAATAATTATGGTCATATGTCATTTGTGATAATTTATACACAAAATCATGTAAAAACCTTGGTGACGTTATAATTTTGCAAAAGATACAAAGTGATGTTTTGCTTATCAATCACTAAATATGGAATCAAATGACACAACATTTCGTAAATAATACCATCTCTACCCTACAATAATGGAATGACCAAATACCAGTCCAGTTCATTTACTGGACTAACAATATCCCATATTTTTGGGGTGACATTATAATTATGAAACGCACTGTATGAAAGTAGGAAAGGTTGTGTTCTACCTACGCCATTTACCGGGAGCAAACGCGCATTGCAGCAAAACTACCAAGATGCAATGGCCATGGTGCCCAAGTTCGGGAAACCAGATCTTTTCATCACATTTACATGCAATCCAAATTGGACTAAAATAACAGAACAACTGGCTCCATATAAAACCTCGATGCATAGACCCGACATCGTCGCGACAGTCTTTGGTTGAAATTGAGGGCATTTGTCGATAACCTGACTAAAAACTCGGTGCTGGGAAGGTGGCGGCATGGATGAACGTCATTGAGTTCCAGAAAAGAGGTAATGAATTAGTTAAGACAAACCAATATAAAATGGAATGATTCTCAAAGGCAATTATTTCAATGTATCCATTTCTTCCAAGAATACCTGTAATCCTCAAAACATAAATTTCACAGGCTGTAAGCCTGCCTGCCTTGCCTCTAGTATTTTTGTATTTGATGAACATTGTACAAGAGTATTCTTTCTTGGTATTTTTCTTACATCCATTCTGTATGTAATATTCAATGTTTGTTTTTATTCAGATGATCAGCAAACGTTGATTTACCACTTTGCTGAGCCAAGAATGTCTGTGCTCCTCAGAAGTTGTCGCATGGATTCGATGTAAATAAACCACACTCTAGACAGTAAATTTATACAGGGCCAATTGGAGGAGAAAGTTTATGAAGAAAACCCCTTTCTCCACCAATGATCGTGATCTATTTGGTGATCTTGTGTTGCGGACTATTTCCCTGCACCGTATCTTCCACTGTATGTGAAAAGATCTGGCAAAGCTGATGTTGTTCCATTCTTGTTTGCAGCCTTTCGAGAGACCCTCAATGGTTGTTGGGTGGCATCGACCAAGGGCTCGTTTCAATAATCCAAATCCATAGAAATCCATCAGGGATGCATCTGCTGACTTGACAGGGATATCATGAAAGGGTATAACGGGAATTCCAGTTTCATCTTCCAAATCCAATATAAATTGAATGGTTTTCCATACAATGCAGGGGTTTCCTCATAGAAAATTGGACTGAGAACATGCTGCTAATAGTAAAGAGAATTAACCTTTGCCTTCCTGTCCATTCCTCTGATGGAGTTTGCCCTTGTACAAGTATTCTGCAATCACCATAAATCCTTTTGAAAACTTTCCTTACATTCCTTGGACCACTTTTCATATGGCTTCTCTCCACGTGGATGGTAGAAAATCGCACGGGGTTTGTTGCAATCGCCGAGGTAGACATAGCTCCATCCAAAGTGACAATGTATTTCCACTGTCTGCTGCAAGGTAACCCTCATAGAGCCTTCGAGTTCCTCTTCCTTCTGTGATGTGTCGTGGCAGCAGCTTATGAACACGACTCTTGTGACGTTTTTTCAGTTGAAAATATTGGTTTATTATTTTATTGACGGCAGCCTGTGAAGTTCCTACAATGTTTGGAATCCCTCTTTGGATTGCTGGATTTTCACTCAGACAAGCAGTTGACCTTTTGAATGACCTGTGGTGTTTGGCTTGTGGGAACTCTAGGATTTTGCTCTTTCTGGCCAGTTGGAATTAATCTTTCCCAGGATTTCCCTTTTCCATCAGTAATGCCGATATGCTTTTCTTAAAGACAGATAAATTTTGTGTCTTACATGCGCTGATTATAGCAGAATAGCTGTAATTTGCATCAGATAGGGTAGCAATGTACCCTTCCCAGTAAGGTCCGATTTTTGGAGATATTTTTTCACGACATTTACTGCTTTCAAACGAACACAACAATGCAGATGTATTACCATCATTTCATGTGCCTTCTGTCAGGCGCACGTACATGTGACCCGCAGCATTCAAGCAATAAATCATTACCAAGGATCGTAATAAATCTTCAGTATACTCCCTAGTGCAGTAAAATTCACAAATTCCTAATCAGACAATCAAAAGATTCACAAAACAGATTTATTATCACCTCTTGTTTTGTGTACAAAAGACTGGTTTCTAGTCTTTATTATTATTATCTGCAATATCTCAGCTTCTCTAAAAGAAATAAACTTGTAAATATAGAGGTATCCTCTAAATACAGAGAGGGAACAGTAAAGACCATTAGATTTACTGTACAGAAGAAGCTATGCTCACTATTCAAGTTGTAACGTAAGAGTTTATCAATCAGCGTTTATATATTGTAGCCCGATTGATGGACACGGCTTTAACAATCTTCACTGTTCATTTTCTGTATTTGGTACTCAGGCCTGTGATAATGGTTATTCATTGAAACATGTCAGCTAATTAAAATTTTTTTACTATATTTGTATTTTGCTTATCCCAGATCTGTGTTTCATTATTTTTACTAAACTTTTATACTCTTCAGGTTCCTCCTCTTTCTGCTTTTTAGATTGAAACTATATTTGCTATTATTTCTCATCTTAAAATGTTAGCAAAACTATACTTCTTGAAGATTTTGGCGATTGTATTCATATTCAATTTGGTAAAAGTGACTCTGAGAAATTCCTTCTTCTCTTTACCTTTGTTTATACAGCTCAGAAAGATCAGCAGGTAAAGGTGTAACAAATAGTCGATCTGTAATGGAATGATCCTATGAAGAATTGAGAGAGGTCAAATCAAGAGTGAGGTGGCCATGCAATTGACCCTGCATGATCTATCCACCGAGCTGTGAATTAGTTATCAAAGAAATTCCGGATGCCGAAGTGAGGTGGTACTTAGTCTTGCAAGTAATGAAGGTGTCCAATCTTGGTCATCTTCATCTGCGGAATGAGGAAATTTTTAATTATGTCCAGATACACGATACCATTGATAGTTTCCTACAGGAAAAAGAACGAGCCATACACTTTAAATTTTCTGCAGGTGGAAATATACGTGAAAGTTTCATGTGCATTTTCAGTACCCCAGATTTGACAGTGAAATGTTGTCTCGTCGCTAAACATTACGTTGTCTGGAAATGTCTCATCATACCTTATTCAATCTAACATTTCCACACACAAATGCTGACGAGTGACTTTATCTGAATCATGATAATTATTTGTACATAGTAAGTTGATATGCCTTCAGATGAAAATGGATATTTATGTAAATAACAGAAGACAAGCTGATGAATACTTGAAGAAAAATTGAATTCTGGATGTTCTCTGAGCAAATAAAGGGGAATGCATTGAGGTTTACTAAGGATATGAAAAACTTTCTGAGATCTAGAACATATTACAAAACATTAAAAAAATAAAAAATAAAAAAACACTTTATTGTGTCTAACTAATATAGCTTTTGTTTTATTAAATTTCTATATCAAGGAGAGACGTTTTGATCACCCTGTTAATAATATAAAAATGCCTGGTAGGCTACATGGAAATGCACCTCACCATGAAGGGTTCATCTTGTGATGCACCTTGAATTGATAAGATCTTTACTGTTGGTTATAATTGGGTTTGGTCTTTGTTGAGACAAAAACATTAAAATTTGGTACTTGATAATTCGTACTTTATAATTCGAAATGCAAGGCGTGAATAAAAATTGTACTTCTTAAGTCCAATTAACATCTGTATACATCGAACTAGAAGAGTGATAGAAAAGTATTTCGGCCACGAAATTGCCTCCCTCAGCAAATCAATAACCACCTTTGAACATAGAAGAGATCAATAGGTAATTTTGAGAAAGAGTCTTTTTATAGTTATGCTTCCTCAATTCTGTAGACTTAATAGAAATTGTGTTCCAAATAATAAATAAAATATATCCATGTTCGGTCATTAAATTGGTAGATCAAAATTTGCAGATTTTTGTAAATGTTGTAATTAAACATTAAATTAGTCTGGCCGTCAAAGCCTCTCACCGTCTTATTTTAAATAAAAGGGAAAATGAAAAAAAGAATTTCTTTAATAATAATAATTCTGAAGGCCATTTCTTGCTAATCATTTTGACAGGCAAAAAGCAAAATGATGCTGAAGCCAGGTAGCCGTGTTGCATTCTGGACCGATTACTGGCGACGACGCACGGTATCGTGGGTAATAAATTCGTGCAGCCCCAGTGCACTGTGGGTAATAATCGCCATATTGAGCGTGGCGGACGAATCCATGCTAAAATTCTTGTTCAACCGAAGTTTACACTTAAGTTATTACGAGAGTCAGGTATTCCGATTAAGTTCACCGCTATTCTTGCAGAGCACATCGGGGTTGTGTAGTGATATTTGGGGAAAAAATGAGTTCATCGGACTCCAAGAAAACGAAACGACGAAAAAATAAAAAAGATGGTGGGAAGAATAACCCCGATGTGAGAAAGGAAACTGTCCCTCTCATTGCAGAATTACAGAAAGAAAGAGATCAAGAGCAAGATTTTCAAGAGAGGGTAAGTTCAATCAAGATATCTTTTCTAAATGCTGGCTGTGGAATATTTTCAAAGTAAATATAAACGAAATCGCCCCGCCTTTCGTACAGATTTGAAAGGAGGATTTGCATCTTGTTGATAAAATTCCTGAAGAAATTGCAATGGAGATGCGTAATGATTAGGCTTAAAAGTAAAATGTTATTGGTATTTTATTCATTTTATTTGGTAAAATTGGTCACATAGACTCCTTTTTCCCAGTCAGGGATTTGCTCTCTTACATTCTGCATCATTTTTCTTCTAAATGACCGACATGAACATGACTCAGTCGGTATTCACCCCATAAATTTTCGACCATTTAAAAAAATGTACAGTTACGCCAAAGAACCACCTCAAGTGCTCAAAGAATTGAATTATTTCATTATAATAAGTTGTATACTGCTCTTGTAATTTTCTCATTTTCATCTGTACCTATCGTTGGTCAAAGAACATGTGTAGTCTTTGAATCGATGAGCATTTGATTGTGTTAATGATGATGATGTCAGCCAAGTAAGAGGACGGCCACTAGTAAAGATGAATATTCTGATTTTTCTTAAAAATCCGATTGTCTTATGTATATGAGTATTTAACATAAACAGCAGCATTATTGGAATAAACAGAAACTCAAAATAAGACAAAATATATACAACAAAACGTTTAATATTAATTACCACCAATATTTATTACATAATATTAAATAGATTCAGTACTGTCAACATCCTTATGAAAATTCCAAACACTGGTCATTGACCTTGAAAATGCTGAAATGCAGTGATTTCTTTTATTCATTATAACCCAGTAAAACAGAAAATGATTGCTAGGATTAGTTTTAATTAATTTTTTGCATTTCGCGTTTTTTTTTGTTTGTTTTTTATGGAAATAGTAAAATAATTTTTTCGGTATAAAACTGACACACATTTTAGATTTACTCTCACTAATCCTAGGTTTTATTTATTCAATAATAAATCTACTTATCTTTTGCTGTTGCATACCTGTTTTTCGTATGTGTAATGTAATAATTTAATTAATGATTAGAGAGAGAATGCTGAAGTATACTCTCAGTTGTACTTCACCAAAAATTGTCAGGAAAAAGATGGATGGAAATCATGGATTAAAAGATGGAATATAAATTTTCTTTTCAATTTATAGGAATTGGAAAAATGATAATGATTTTTGATATGTGGGTACATGTGTTATTAAATCTTTTTGCTCATCCCTCTCTTTATCATTAAATTTTCAAGGCATTTTTTTTCCTAAATTCTTTTATAAGTAGTATGCTTTTTTACCCTATGTAATTTTTAACTTTGGCATGTCATATATCCAAAGCTGTTGTAGTTAATTTGGGAATCTAAATTACATCTGTACACATAGGTGACATTCATTTTTCATTTAAAATATGGCATTAACTTACTGGTTTAATAAACCTCGTATATGTATATATAGTGGAACCCCATTAATACATATCTCAGGGGACAAAAATTTTGTTCGCATTATCAGATAATGTAAGGAAATTTGATGGTGCAATGTTATGAATCAAGCCCAGATTGTTAAAAACAATTGTCATTTATTTATTTCAGATAAATAATTGGTCATTGAAGTTTGTTTATAGTAAAACTCCACCTAACCTCTCTCTGTGATTGGTCGGCCTTCTCACATGGTTTGCTGTACAATCCACAACATAGATTGTTAAACGCATACCAAAATAAATTTTCAGTGAGCTAAATGAGATGTTCCACCTTTTAAAAATAATCATTTTGGACACTTAAAAGAACCTTTAAAATTTGCTCTTCTATCCCCCATGATGCACCAGCAAGATTGTCAGCCATTTTTTTTTTTTTTTTTGTGGCGAGCCTGATCTAATTGCACTTCAGCAGTTTAAAAGGTGAATTTTTGTTTTGATAGAAATAAAGTTTAACTAGCTCATTATTATGTTTTATTAAATATGCATTTAGGGACCATTAAAAAAAAGTTAAAAAATTGAATTTCTTTACAAAGAAAACAAAAGAACTAATTGCTCATAGTGCTTTCAGCATGATGTCGCATCGTGATTGGGCTTCGACCAATTGCAGTTAGGGACAGGGTAGGTGGAGTTTTGTACGATGCTTTATTGAATGCTTTTTTTGGGAAAAAAATTCTCATTATTGTTCTTGACACATGAATTTCTGTCTCTTTGTTGTCTAAAAACTCCAAATGTTGAAACAAATTTTGACAGTCGTTTGGGAACTTTTGCTATACATGAACGAGTATATTTTTAAAAGCTTTTATTAACTTTGCTGTGTTAGTTTGTTTAGGTCAAATCTTATAATCAATATTAAACCAACTTTCCGACAAGCTAGGGAGGTGTAATTTGACACACTTATGCAGAATCGATGACAATTTATGATAAAGAAAAAAATTTTCAAATCGGTTCATTGGTTCGTGTTCTAATGGTACTAACTCATTACTACAAATTGATTGTTGTAACAATTGGACATTTCGTTATGGCGAGAGGTTGTATCTATTGTTTATTGTTGCAAAATTAAGCTGTATTGTTGCCACTAAATAAAACATTATAAAAGCTTGGTTTGATAAAACCTTTTTCCTCTTAACTTGTTTGTGATACAGTCAAACCACAATATAAGGATACCTGATAAAAGGATATTCTGCTTATAAGGCTACAGCATGTACGGTCCCGTTTTACTTTACCTATCCTTCGTAACTCCTAGTAAAAGCTATAAGGATATTTTCTTCTGGTCCTGAGGATATCCTTTTAGCGAGGTTCGAATATAGCATTATTCACAGAATATACAAATCGAAAGGATCTAGTGGAACATCTTGCTATACAGGATATATGACTTCATTTCATCTAAAAGAAACCACATAAACTTGTTGATGGAACAGATCTTTCTGTCTGTTTGTCATCACTCTCTACTTCTTCAGATTCGCCATCTTCAGTCGTGTCAGTAAGGCCTTGTGCTCTAAAACCACATCCTCGTGCGCCGCATTCTCAATGTTCTCGTTGCTTCTGGTTGCTATCTAATCTTACTGGCATTTTTCATTATCTTTGCTAAGCTTGATGGTTGAATGTTAAGTTCCTTGGCCAAATCTTTTCTCTTTGTTGTTGATTTCTCTACATCATCAAAAATTGATAACTTTTATTCAAGCGTAAGATAGTCGTTTCCTCTTTTGTCATGTATCCATGTCAATAATATGATGAGACAATCAAATGTAATGAACAAGAAAGAGTGAAATCAAAATGCAGTTAATAAGGCTGTCAATAATGCGTTTTCTGATTAATGCATGAAAATGCCTGATTTATATAAACCCTGAAAACTAGTTAGAATTCCCAGATGCCAAATCCTTGTCTCCTTGTTTGTGTACACCGACAGAACCAATCAGAATATCCAGATGTCAAATCTGTGTCTTCTTGTTTGTTTATTTTAAAGTTTTTTTTTTATTTTTTATTTTTTTACAATAAAGATCTCATGATTGTATTTATTTCTTCATTTTATTCTTATTATCCGGGAATTAGTTTAAAACAATTCATATTAAACAACTAATTTTGTATAGAAATTGAAGTCATGGACCGGGAATGGAGGAAAAAAAATGTATTAAGCGATAATTTGTATTAATCAGATTCATAATAATGGGATTCGACTGTATATGTAAATATTCTCTAGCATGGTCAAGAAAAAGGTAGCAACCTCTCGTATACATGTCAAAATTATACAATTCACATACAGAGAGCTCCCATTAATACGTGCTTTTCCTTTGGTCCCTTCCCCTTGAAAGCTATTTCTATGTAAATTCAGCCTGTTAACACTTATTCTGTTTTTCACCGATCCTGGATAATACGTAATTTTTGGCTCAAAAAATTTAGAAATTCATTCTAGGAATCTTGAATTATTTGTAATGTGTTTGCAGAATTTTTTTTAATTATACAATATTAGATGATGATCCGTGAATTCGGATTGGTTCTATTGGACATAAACTGCGAAGCATGCGTTCTTGCATAACCGCAAATTCTGATTGGTTCCATCGGACATCGACTATGACTCACGTGTTCTTCCATAGCTGAGAATTTAGATTTGTTTTCAGTGTGTATCTACACATATTCCTTGATAAATGATATTGTGTAAGACCTTTTGAGTTAGTCAGCCTTTTGAGTTTATCAGCGAATGGATAAATAATTTTTCAATCTCGGATAATACATGATCCTGGATAATACGTATTAACAGGGTTCTACTGTAGATCCATTACTTTTGTATACCATTATTATTTTATTGTGTTGGTATAAGAGTAACATAGATTCCTCTTCCAAAACCTGCATCCTCTACTTTTGTGAATTCATAAATTGATTATTCATAATCATTATGACCAAATCTGCATAAGCCGAAGTAAACCAGAATAATTTTTCAAGCATTGATAAAACTTCATGTGGGCCTATTCTTAACCTGTATTTTTGTATTTAGATTTCCCTTTAATAGAAAATCTATGTATTTTTGATGGGAGTAAATGGGTTTTCTATTTATAAGATTTGCAATTCTTCTATTTAATTTGTAATTTTATTGTAGTTATATACTAAAAATGTAAACTGACTCTAATAAAAAAAAATCTATTTATGTATTAATTTTTATGTGAGTTTAGTTGTGTAAATAAAATTTACAGTATACTTTTATACCAAATGCTTATGAAAGTGTACTCCATAAGCAAAATTATGCTTCTGATTAAATTGCATGTTCAAAATTTGAATATCTGTAACTAGCGAGTATGTCATAAGGCATATTGGATATAAGAGGAACCATTTTTTTTAAAATAAATTTTCCTATTATAATTAATTCTATAGAATAATATGATCCTGATATTACACCAATGCAACCATCATTGGATTATTTGACTTAATTAGGTTGCATTTTAACGAGTTACTTAAATACAATTTAATTAGCCTTACTATAACTACTTGGTTCCAAAATATCTTATTAACTTTTATTCTCAATAAGTAGTCTGAAAATCATGTTGATTCACACTGAATAGTAAGATAGAAAAAAATGGGGTAAATAAAATGATAGGGATACAATCATGAAGTATAGAGATAATAATGCCATCATTCTTGTTATTGTTGTTTGTTTTTTCTTGTAGCTGGTTATCATTATTCTATAAACTTTTATTGACATTTTTCTCCTTTTGTATTTGCTATTATAAGAATATATTTCCATTACATGTACGCTTGTCTGGTAGTCATCTTATTTTTCTGTTTTTCTAAGGATATTTTTAAAAATCGTGAGCTATTTTCAAAACTCATTCATTTGTATAAATCATGTCTTTTCAAATGAATTTTATTTTTGATATATTTATCTTGATAAGTCACTATTTATGCTGCATATTTACTTGCCTGCACTTCTCTGCAGTAAGACAAGTAATAATACCTTAATCCTTGCTATTCTTTAATTGAGATAAAATTGAACTTTCTGCAGTGTGTGGTTGCTAATTTAAGTAACTTTGAGATTAATATTAAAATTTTCTAAATAAAAATACTCATTATGAAATATATTACATGGTACAAATATTTTAAGCAAGCAATACAATAATTAATTTGTCTCTTTTTAAAGAAGTATTCATGATTATTAAGAGTAGCAGGAAAAATTTTATTAGAATAATTTCATGAATGCCACTATGAAAGCTGTAACCTCTTTTATTAAGGAGATATTAGTATGTATTTAAAAAACATTGCCTGATGACTTGAAGACACAAAAAAAAACCTGAAGATATCGACTTAAAAGAGACTTAAATATATCATCAAGGTATTTCAGTGTTACTAGCAGTAAGACAAATGTATCAGAAAGACCCTGAATATCATCATTTGAAGCCTGGATCTGTAGACGTCTAACATAAGTAACTCAGGGATGCTATGTAATCACGAAAGCAACATATTGAACTTCGGAGTTTGCATTACCAAAGGAACAAACAGATGAACAAAAAAAAAAAAAAAAATCATTACTGAAACCATTGTGTCTGCAAAAAATTTGGACTTTTGAAATTCTGACTTGAAATTCTTGAAATAAAGATCACCAAGAAGTAGAATATGCATGTCTCAAAGACCAACCCTCTATCTCTTTGTATTCATCGATAAAATTGAGTTCAAAAGGGATGGATTTATTGTTCGTGCTTGAAATGAGAATGGTTTTGTGAATGGAACTCTGGAAATTGTTAGGGCTGAGAAAACTATCTACCACCACACAGAAATGAATGTAGAGTTTTTTTGAATAATGATTTACCACAGAGTTGTTGCCCAACATTCAGTTATGGATAATTCAATACACCCTATCACAGTGTTTGTGTGGAAAAATTTCTATATTCAGCAACAAGAAAAGGTGCTATGTCATGACTGATCTCAAAAGGCATCAAATGCGACAGTAAGGTGGTAAAGTGCAAGTTGCTGCAGTTGTTTATCTCACAAAGAAAAATGTGAACTATACCAAATTGACAACATAGCAAATCTAACTGGCCAAACAGTCTTTCGTCTTCTACATACATGTGATTTAAATTCAATTGTGATGGCTTGAAGTAAAGTGAAAGGTTCGTTGCAACTGAATATCACATCTTTCTATGGATGAAATTGAGAGTTTTCGACAAAAGAATTTGGGAAATTGGGGAAATTATGTGGTGAAAAAAAAATTAAGGGGAAGAAGAGAAGTTTTGGAAGTTGGTCAGGTTAGTGGACAACGTTGTTTGAACAGAGTGAAGTTCATCTTCGGACTTGATGGAAAAGTGACAACGACATGATTTAAACATAATTAACAGCCAAACTTAAAACTTAGGACTAAATAACACCTCAACAAATCAAAAAAATAATCAAAATAAAATTAAATTAATCAATTACTGATTATTTTTTGTTTTTTTGTGGTGTTATTTAGTCTTAGTTTTTAGTTCAGTAATATTGGTTCCTCAACATTCAGCTATAGATAATCAACAGCCTTTTTCATGGGATATTGAAAAAGGAGATTCTATGGGAAAAAATGTATTTAATAGAGAAAGGGAAAAAAAATAAAATAAGAAAATGTAGCAATATGATTTTTACCACCCCTTTCCTTGAGTAAAATGTTAATTATAAATGCTGTAATTAATATTTGTTGAGTTGGACTTCCCTCTAATTATTACGAGTATTTTACATTAGGGATTCTCTGCAATAATATCAAGCCACAACCCAATTAATCTGAACCCTGTAGAAACCAACCAAATTGCTGAGAGTTCTTTTATTTGCTGGCCAGGGAACTTACTTTTATTAGTCTTAAAAACATGTAATAGTATGAGGAGATATCGTTATTCAATGTAAAACCTTATGCTATATACTTGTGATACACTTAAAATATTATATGTAAATATTAAATAACTAAATATATGACTTGATGAATGAATAATACAGAGTGGGCCAGAAAAAAGAATTCATGAAAATTTTCTAAGTTCAATGGGTTTGGTCCAATGGGGGTCAGTCATCTGTGAAAGGAAATGTCACATGAGATGTGTCCACTCAAAAATAGGAGATGATGGTTTATTGAAAAAAACTCTCTCAACCATAATTTCACGAAAGAAAAAAATTACATTGTTGCAACAAAGGATTGACAACTACAGGTGATAGCATTTATTTCAACAGAACCTCTCACCCCCATTGGACTATACCCGTCGAACTTGAAAGTTTTCATGAATCCTTTTTTCTGGCCCACTCTGTATATCGAATTAAGATTTTTAAAACTTTAATCGTCTCTTTCATTCGTTATAAATGTCAATTGATTAATCAAGAGAGATTACTAAAATTGACTGGTTATACAGGGTGCAGCAGAAATATCCCCCTATTTTCAAATTTGAATAATAAAGCAATGATAGAAGATATTGAAAAATTTATTTTACAGTTTGAAAGAATAACGTTTACCATTACACGTTACATATCCTATATCACTTTGTTTTGAAAATAACATCATCCAAATGATGACCACCACTTGTCATGCATTTCTGAAGCCTTTCCCTGAAGTCCTCCATTACCTTCCTGGGCAGTTCTGGTGAAATTGCTGCGATTTCTTGATGGATGGCAGCTTTCAGTTCTTGTAGTGTTCTCGGCTTATGCTTGTAGACTTCAGCCTTCAAGTGCCTCCAGAGAAAGAAATCACAAGGTGCGAGATCGGGGGACCGTGCTGGTCATGGAATGTCACCTTGTAAGGAGATCAGGCACCCAGGAAACATTTCTTTTAGGAGATTCATTAATGCCCTTACGGTATGTGAAGTGGCACACCCTACCCAATGTCACTGACTTGCACATCACCACTAGTGCCAGAGAAACAGGTGGAAAATTCGGAAGTTATGTCTGCTGCACCCTACCGTAATGGAAAACTTCAGGGTAAGGCTTTGGAAATGCATGACAAATGTTGGTCATCATTTGGACAATGTTGTTTTCAAAACACAGTGATATGGGGTATGTAACCTGTAATGGTAAACATTATTCTTTCAAACTGTAAAATAAATTTTTCAATATCTCCCGTTGCTTTGTTATTCAAATTTGGAAATAACAAAGGGTGATATTTCTGTTGTACACTATGCTGGATATCCAAATATCGACGCAAACAGGGACAAACATGAAATAATAAATGATATTAAAACTGGAGATAAGCCTACCAAGCATCAGGTAAAGATTTTTCTATCGAAAAATGGAAGGAAAAATTCTGCGACCTGGGATCGAACCAGGAACCTCGGCTGTCATGGCCGACGCCTCTACC
>JAHWFO010020901.1:863989-910587 GCA_023313115.1 Rhysida immarginata
ATTTTGAATTAAAATTGCCGGACTCCATTATGAATAATTTATTCTTAGTGTAAAGTAAAAAAAAAAAAAAAAATAAAAATAAAAAATAAAAAAAAGGAGAAATGTTTGAAATTCTTGATCTTACTTTCGACTGTTAATGCGACGTTTACTTTTTTTCTACGCTAATGATCGCTGGCGCTGTAGACACTTCCTGAAGGAGGATCACCGGAAGTACGTGTTTCAAGTTTTCCAAATTGGCGTTTCTTTCGACAGCACGTGCTCTGTGAAATTCAGTGCGTTAACTTTTTTTGCACCACGTCGCAAATTGATTCATAACAAGAACAAGAATTATTTTATTGTTCCACGGACTTAATTACATGATGGCTGATAGGAAATATCATTCCACTTTTAAAAACTGTTTTACGATAGATTATCCGTGTATTATTGAATGAAGGACAACAGTTTCCCTTTTGCTCTATTTGCAGATGTGATTTTTCAGTTGCTCATAAAGGCAAAGGAGATACTATTAAGCATATGCGTACACAAAAATATTTGGACAATAGTAAGTGCATAGAAAATGATAACACTTTAAACTTTACTCAAGATTGTTCATTTTTCGATGCCATAACCTGTGCCGAGTGTTAGTTTACTTCCTTCATCGAATTTCTTCTGAAAAAATAAAAGTGTAAGTTTTGCTGTCACGTTCGTTCGTATACATTAACATAATGCTTCAAATTATATCCATTTATTAATATATACTATTAAACATGAAAAAGTATACTTGCAAGATTTTTATAGAAAATTGCAGGATTTTTCTCTTCCTAATGTTGGCAAGTCTGTAAGACTGTGTATACCGTTAAAATTTAATCGAATTCCAACAAGAAGTTTCCGAGTTACTCATTCAACATCATAACACGTGCTCACTTGTTAAAATTTTGACTGTGTAACTCGGAAATTTCTCGTTGGAATTCAGTTAAATTTTAACGGTATACACAGTCTTATGTACCCTGTTATTCCCCCAAATTTCATTAATCTAGGCTTTACAGAGCCTGAGTTATTAACTTGTTGATCTTGGTGGCGGCGGCATTTTTATTTCTTTTGATATCTCAGTTATCGTTCAAATTCGGACCCATGTTCATATAAACTTTTTTGATTAGAATCACCCGTACTAACTCCTCTAGAAGTTTGTACAATGAATTCTGAGACACCCTGTATAAAGTTTAAGTTCACCAAAATTCAATTTATTTTTGGGACATTTGCCCCATTAAAATCATTTTGGGGGAGCTACTTAGCTGATTTGTAGACTCTCTTATATTGAACATCTGTAAGACCTTTGTGCTAATATTACTTCATCGAACTTTAAATAAAACAAAGAAACAGATGATTAAATAGGCATTGGAAAGAAAATTGTCAAATACCAGAGATCAGCTAGGGCTATATACAGTGGGCGTCGCTTAATGTGATCACTTTGGGACCAAGCCAAAGTGATAACAATAACTGACTGATAACGATAGCCGAAATTGAATAAAGATGCAGCAGAAGAAAAAAAATTCAAAATTATATTGTCTATTATTGTTATTACATGTGTTTCTTATGATTGTGTAGTACAATAGATATAAAGTTCAAAGTACATTGTACTTTATATGTAATGTAAGTACATGTACTTTAATTAAGAATCTTTTAATTTTGGTTTAGAAAATCTACCTTCATTTCTTTAGTACAATTTTTGCGGAGAAGGTCATTAATGAATTTTTCATATTCATATTGCTCTGTAATCTCATTTGATCTATGTATTACACCCACCTTAAAATTCGTAGAGCTTCTCTCATTTGAGCATTTGTTGGCAGTATTTCAGTCTTCATCACTTTCATCTTCTCAAATTGTGCGTTGCTGTCACTGGACAGCGCATGCGAACGGTAGAATCAAAACCAAACCTTTTTTCACTCGGGAATATTTTTGACCAGGATGTGAACAAGGGTGAAGTATATTGGAAAAACTCAGACTTGCTTTCAAAATGATAACAATAAATGGAGTAGTGATCACATTAAACGATGATTTTAACATGTTCACATATTAAGGCGGTTGGGAATTCTTGATTCGATAACATTAAACGAATGATAACATTAATCGTGATCACATTAAACTGCGCGCAGTGTATAGTTTTTTCATGATTTTTCTTGCATCTTAGCTAGTGTGACTTACACAGGAAACAAAGCAAAAAAATAAATAAAAAACCTAACGAATCATAGAAAATTGAAAGGTAAATTCTCCAAGTTTATAGAAGCATAATTCCTACTCACATAGTTGCCATAGTTTGCTGTTAGGAGGTAGTAGTAGCAAATATGACGTTCAGGATAGGATACAGAGAAAAGATGGGTTTTGGTGTAATGGTATGATTGATAAGACTTAATATGATCCATTGATTTGAATTTTTGAAATGTTTCACAGACTTATGAATAACCTTGTACAAAGCGAATTATATTATGGAAAAATGTTTCACATTCCATAAATATTTGTTTAGACATAAATAGAAGCGTTTTTTTGTGTTTAAGAAAATCTAGGGTTGAACACAAATGATTGAAACGATTTCATGAATTTGTTGTAGACTTACATTTAACATATAAAGTACATACAGCAACTCGCCAAGTTTTTTATTAATTTTACTTTCTTGTACATAGTATAAGGAAGTATTGTAATCACGAAAAATTTCGACCTCCAGATTTTCACTGATCTTCACGTTTTATGGTCCTTAGATTACGAAAAAGTGATTTCTGGAAAATATCTGTGTCCACGATAGCATCCAAACGGCTAAAGCTATCGAGACCAAACTTTAAACTTAAGATTATAATCTTCCTCGGGAGGTCTGATTACTTTTCCAGTGGAATCGGTAGTAGCAGTTTACTCCAGTGCCAAAATATACATTTTGAAATATCTCGTTAAACATTGTGTTTATGAAAATTTTGAAGGGACTGAAAAGTGTTCCAATTTCAATTTTGAACAACTTCTGCTAAGAAAATTTTTCAAAATTCCAACTGAAAGTACCAGTTTTACTCTTATCAAAATCCAGTGTTTTGCTAAACTAGGTGAAAGAAAACGGTATAGGAAAATTTGGAATCTATACCAAAGTGTTTGGAAGCTAATTTGAAGTAACTTTTATTCACAAAATTTCTATCGAAAGTAGCCATTTTAGACAGTAGTTTAATTTTTTTCTGTATTTGGACCAGGACATTTACGTATAAGAAAGTCAGGTGGTGATTTTTTTTTTTTTAGTGTTCGACGTGTGCAGGCTTGATGAAGCATGTCTCTGTCAATTTGAGTAGAAGATCGGTGATACGAGCCTGCGGTTCTGGCTGACCAGCCGGTAATGGCAGCACAAACACCGAGTCCTTCATATACCCCCTGTAAAAAGAAATTGCAAGGGGTTAAGTTAGGAGCCATGGGAATGTGGGAGCCATGAAGCTTTCTTGATCATCATTTCCGACACGACGATCCATTTCTGATCCATAAATTTTGCAATTGTAGCCATCTAGCACCACGAGTTGAAACGTAGTTCTGCCAGGCATATAAAAAAATACAAACTTTAGGAGTTACTCTATGTACTTAAAAAGTTCTTGAGGATATGTTAAATAATATACCTTCAATAAAATGAAACCACTCCAATCATTTATGTTTAACTTTTATTATGGATTAAGTTATCAATAGACAAGTGTAGTTTTTATTGCTAAGCATAGTAATTGATTTCTAATTTATTTTATTTTTTAATTTCTTTAAGAATAATATTGACATGCAGAAAATGGCAGATGTAGATGACGATTTACCAAAAACAGTCATTCCGAAAGGACCAAATCCTTATTTAGGCATCGACCAATGCCTTTTGTGTCACCGTGAAAGGCCTGATGCACCATCGCCTGATCCTAAAGGTGGGTAATTAATTATTTGACAGACATTTCAGTATTTTAACCTCTTGAGCAAATAAACCCTAAAATAACTCTTTATATTGCTCTTGAACCTGACACCAGTTTTCTAATAAAACCAGTACAGAGTGTCTCCAACCTTTAAGGTAAAAATTCTGCAGATGGTAAAGGACAGTAAATTGAATATTTTGCGATAGGGAACTGATGGTCAGAAATGCATGTTTCAGGTAGCCCAAAATATTGAACAATGTACTGCCAGGAATGTTGGGCACTGTAACTTTTGTTGTCACGAGAGAATGTGGCTGTAACATGAAGGTGTGCCTGCTCACTTCGATGTTGATTTTTACGAGCATCAGGATAACAGATTGCCTAATCATTGAATTGGAAGGGTAGCCCTGTCCCATAGCCAGGGCAATCTCTGAATCTCACTCTTTTAGAATTTTCCTATGAGGGAATATCAAGTCATTGGTGAATTGAAACAACCCCCTCCCCCCATGGGTCCAGGGTCCAAGCTGCCTGTCTCTTCATATAACAGGCATCAGGGATTAAAAGAGCGTGGCAAAATTTCATGTACTGCTATAATACATGTGTTAAGATTGATGGTTGCCACCTTTGAATACTTGCTGAGAGCTGCAACTTTGTTGTTGCTATGAGGCAAGTTGTTCATGAATAAAAAAATTTTTCAGTCTGAAAATGAAAACAAAACATTCCTTAACATAGTGCTGGTTCCAAGATCTCATATTGTCTGAATTATGCATTTCCAGTCGTTTGCTCTTTGTTTCGAAATATATTAGGTCAATCATTAAAAAACGGGCCAGTGGATATTGTAGGAAAAGTACCGTGCGCACAAACCAGGAGATTGGGCTAAGATGTAGATACTAACCTGATGAATACTAAGCAGGCGCTGTTCCTCGCTATTGGCAGCACTGTCAAGCACGGAAAAATTAAAAGCGGGTGATAGGTGCGCAGCGTGGCCATCCAGTCAGTCAGTTGATGTGATCGCGACGTGAAACTGCTGCAATGCAGGCATCCAAAGAAGTAGAGCGGGGTGTTGTGCACTTCCTGACAGAAGGTTTAGGGGGTTGTGAAATCCATCATCGAATGGTGCAGATATACGGTGAGCACTGCATGTCAGTCACAAGGGTGAAAGAGTGGAACTAACTATTCCGCGACGGGACCCCCACACCTTCTGCTGTCAGGAACTACACAACACCCCACTGCACTTCTTTGGATGCCTGCATTGCAGCAGTTTTACATTGCGATCACAGCAACTGATTGACTTGATGGCCACGCTGCGCGCCTGTCATCTGTTTTTAATTTCCATGCTTGACAGTGCTGCCAACAACGGGGAACAGTGCCTGCTTCGTATTTGTCAGGTTTGTATCTACATCTTAGCCCAGTCTCATGGTTCGTGCATACGGTACTTTTCCTACAATATCAGCTTGCCCGTTTTTCAATGAATGACCTAATAGTATGACCCCGTTAAGTTGCGGTTCTTGGGAGCCAAAATTATGCTAACTGCGAAATATTGAGTCGCAATATAGACAATTTCCAGTCACTAGGGACAATTTGACAATAGGGAGAGGAAATTTCCAGGTGGTCACCCAACCTGTGATTAGCGGTGCCCAAGGTTGCTTATCTCCATCATTGCATTGAGCAAGGTGAGACAACTGGGCTACGGCTGCCCCCAAAATGGCCTTTTGTTTTGTGTATATTTTTTATTGCGCACAGTTAATTTTGGACCGAGCAGCTCTCATAAAAAATAGAGGGAACTACTGGGTGCAGCTTAGATTTGAAGGTGAAGAAACACTTTCAGAATATTATAGTGACAGTGACAGCAATTAAGATTTAGTTTAAATTATGTATTTAAGATTTTTAGTGCATTGATTCTTCACTCTTTGTCATTTTTAAAATTTTTAAACTTCATAATATAATATTTTATTTAAGATTGATTTTATGAATATACATGATTATACCGACACACAAATATCACGTTTCGGTTGGCTACCATGAAAATTGCAGTGGTAGCCAACTGTGTATTCAGGTTTTTGGAATTTGTCGAGCCCTGTAAGGATGTTAAATAACCATTAGATCTATTTGAAATTTAGCCTTGCACGGGATTTGCTACTGAGGTTTTGTTTGTTAGTAAAGGGACAAACACAAACATCCATACCCTCAGTGGAATTTGATCACATGATTCGCTGTCTGGAGAGCAACAAGACCTGCATCTTAGCGCTGGCCCTTTGCTCTTCGTTTAGAATAGATTGCATGTTATTAAAAACGAAATAAAAATTTTAATTTGGCATGTATTTGAAATAATTGGCAGCAATTGTTAGTGACCATACTTACTTACTTTTCAAACCTGCTTATCCATTACGGTCGCGGGGGCAGCAGCCCTATGGAGGATCTCCAGCGATCGGGATCTTCCGCCATCAGGCGCATGTCCTCACTGGTAATACCCAAGTGACTCGAACGCAGATTCTCTATGTAGTCTAGCCACCTGGTTCTAGGCCGACCCTGTGGTCTACGCACCGGCTTGGAAAATAACAACTGCCTAGGAAGACCAGTTTGCGGCATCTGTAAAACGTGGCCATATCAGCGCAACTGAGATCTCTCATTGCGGAGAAGTAGTGGCTCAACACTTAAACACTCCCTTATTGTGCTGCTGTGCCCTCTATCTAGTAGAAATCTCATTTCGGCTGCTTGTACCTGCGATCGCACTCTTTCGGTCATTACCCAAATGACTCGTGACCATAGGTGAGAATGGGGACAATGATAGATTTGAAGACTGAGAGCTTGGCTTCGTTTCCCAGTTCGTTACAGTGGATCGCCACAGTTCACGTCGGACACAGCTTGCTGCACCGATCCGAGCATCCAATTCTTTTTCCTGCCGACCATCACTTGTGAATGCAATCCCGAGATACTTGAATTTCTCCACCTGTCTCAACGAGGCTCCTCAAACATGGAGAGCGCACTGAGCAGGCTGTCTTGAAAGGACCAGAACCTCGGTTTTAGCCACACTGATCTTCATCCCAGCTTCTTCACATTTGGCTGCAAACCGGTCTAGTGCATGCTGAAGGTTCGCACGAGAAGACCCAAGGAGGACAAGGTCGTCAGCAGAGAGCAACCTCTCCACCAGGAGGTCACCCACACAAACACAATCATTGCCTCGGCTGTCCCTGTCTATCCAGTCCATAAAGATAATGAACAAGAGGGGCGACAGTATGCACCCTTGGCGGAGTCCAACACTCACGGTGAACGGTCTTGACTTACGGCCATTTATCCGGACACACATCTCGGAGCTTTCGTACAGAGACATGATAATTGCCCATCCACTCCAAACTCTTGCAACACTTGCCCGAGCTTCTCCCGAGGAACTCGTATACTTTTTTGAGGTCCACAAAGCAAGCTTAGACATCTTTTGCTTACTCCCAGGATTTCTCAAACGTTTGCCTTAGAGCAAAGATGTGATCCGCCATGCTTTGGCCAGGTCGGAAACCACACTGCTCCCTTGACAGTTTGGAGTCTACTATTTCTCGACTTCTTTTCTCCAGACACTTGGCGTACACTTTCCCAGGAATGCTGAGCAAAGAGATGCATGATAGTTGTTGCAATCTCTCTGATCTCCCTTTTTGAAGATTTCATCATCACCTGCAGCTTTGCCAGTCTTCAGAGACTTAGGGCCAGTTCACTATCCATTTTCTCAAGTGAGTCTTCTCAACTGAGTCTTCAGCAACAATGGACTTATATTGTTGAGATGAGGAAGACTTGGTTGCAACAATATCATTGAGATATTGAGAAATCTCAGCTGAGAAAGAAGATAATGAACTGGCCCTTAATTGCCCATCTGACTTCTGCTTCGGTGATACAGTAGAACCTCCGTAGAGCGAACGTCGATATAGCGAAATTCTCTCAATAACGAAATTTTTCTGTGGTCCCGGCAAAAATCCTATTGATTTAATGCTTTTTCAATCTCCATATAGTGAAATCTTTATAGCGTAATTATCCCTATAACGTAAGGATTTTTCGGTCCAGACAATAAATGTTAAGGTATATTTTAGCTCTTTATTACGAAATTTGGTTCCCTCACTTAGCATGACCAGACAACCAATGAACCAAATCATCGCAAACGAAGTTAAAAACAAGTTCTGACTTCACAAGCTCTGCCCAGTCGGCTGTGGCATTAGGCTTATTTTATCAAAATTACGAAGAGTTCTCGCGAACAACGTTATCGCACCAAACTACCCATGATACACTGCATAGCTATAATGATGGCCTGCTGAGGAGTTTAAATGTGCAAGCATGTTAAAATTTATTTTTATGAGAATCGGCACGAGAACTACTATAAAAGCTTTCGAAACTCGGAATATTTTTTATATTAAAAACTTTGATATTTGTTCAAATTTATGAATTTATTTTATTGAAAGTTTTAGCCCATAAACATTTTTGTGAAATGTAATTTTACCGACGCCGACGAAAATACACTCGTCGGCCTTAATATACAGGCTTATGGATATGTTCTATCGGTATTTTTCCGTAAAATATGTATTACAATATTAATTTCGACCCGTTCTGCTTTCAAATTTTATATTTCAGAAAAAATAATCGCGATCCAAACAAACTTTTCAACAATGTCGGCCTAGATGACTTTAGATATGCAGCGATGTCAAGTATCGAAAAAGTTTTGTTCTTAATGTTAAGAAGCATTCAAATTAATATAAAACACTAGATTTTTATATATAAATACTACATTTAAAATATATACATATATAAATGCAATTATCAGCAATTTATACATCAAAATTATGCAAATTTTAACATCATCTCCATGCAACGAAATATCGAAATAGCGAAATGATTTTGCCGGTCCGTTGAGTTTCGCAGTGTAAATCCACCCATTTGGGTGACTTTCAGTGAAAATCATGAACGTTGGCCAAAAGTGTGCACGAAAGTGTAAATCAGTGGCTGTACGGAGGTTCTACTGTACTACCATGACTATTCTCTGCTCCAAGGTCCACCTCATGTGTCTCAGTTGTTGCTGTCACCGGATTAAGAAGAGGTGCAAAGTATTCCTTCCACCTATGCAATATGCTCTCCTTCATTTTCAGAAGCCTCCCATCTGAACTCTGAATAGTTTGTGATGAGTCTGTCTGGACCTAGTATTTCGCTTAGTTGGCATGGATTTAGAGAACTGCAAAGTGCAGACAACTAGGTGGTGATCAGTTGATAGTTCTGCCCCTCTCCTCACGCGAGTATCCAACACTGATCGGAGTAAGTCATCTGATATGATTAAAAAATCAATCTGTGTCTTCTGGTGCATTGCATCCATATCTCAGAATAATCCACAATCTAAGGTAGCGTAATTTTAAAATCTGTTTTAATCTACAGGTTGGGCCATAAGTCCCTTGCCACCCATTGTATAATTCGTGTTTGTGGAAATTGACGGACAACCACCATGTGGAGATATATTAGGCCTAGGCAGATTCGTATGGTGCAGGTAACCGGGATGCACCATAGGATTTTAAATGGGAAGGGGGTCATGGGGCACATGATTTTGGGCTAGAATTTCTCAAGGAAAACAATTGTGCAGTCCGTTTGTTCATATTTTAATTCGTTAACAGTTAAAGGCATTCCAAATGGCGATTCTCACTGTTACATATGGTGCTCCACGTGCTCTGTGCGAGCCCCCTCCTGTGCTATGGTTGTGCTTTCATCTGTTTCAATCGTGGATCTTCCACACGGGTTTGTCTGCTATGGACCCAGTATCCATGAACTTCTTGAAGAGCCGGGCAACACTAACATGGGACACAGGTTGTCGATCGGGGTGTCGTCCATTGAATTCTGCTGCTACAGCCCTTGGACTGTCCTTCCCCATGCCCTTATCAACTGACCCCCTCCCTTTGTGGTTATTGGCATGCTTTAGCACCTACAACAAAGGGTAAATAAAGTGAGAATCGCCATTTGGAATGCTTGTAACTATTGAACTACCGTATTTTCGCGAATATACCCAGCACCTCTGTATACCCCGCACCCCTAGATACCCCGCAAAATTTCAGGTTTATGCAAAAAATATTTTGGAAACCCCGCACCCTTGTATACCGCGCAGGGTATCCAATATACCGGGCTCAAAAATCTTCGAGGTAATATTATATAAAGCAGAAAATTAATAAGTATAATTAATTATTTCAAACACGCAACTCAATTAAAATTCATAAAAATTGTATTGGCAGTATAAAAAGTTCCAAGACATAAAAAATGAGAAATGGAAGAAGAGTTTATTTTGCAGGAAAAGAAAAATCCATCAGGAAATTCGACACAAAAGCTAGCAGATGCATCCAGCAGATTGAAATAAACAACTGATAAATGTAAGCAAACTAGCATCTCTTTATATATGTAAACTATGAGCCCCAGAAGGACTGTGATTGGTTGTTATTAGAAGCCAGGAAACATGAGCCAATAGAAATGCAGTCATGATAGTAAAGATGTCTTCATGATTTATGATTTTTATAGTAACTGGATATTTTAATTACAAAAAAAATAAGTAAAGATACAACTTCTTAAAGTAAATATAAATTAAAGTTATTTAGGGATCAAAGATATTTTATTATTTATTTTAAATAAACAACACATTGTATACTGCATTCAGAAATAAAATTATTTTTAATATTAAAATACTGTATTTTATAAATACAAAAGTTCCACTTATTTCACAAAGTTTTCCGTATCAAATATACAATTATGTAGTAAAGAATTGTTGCCAAAAGCAATATAAAGGAAAGCAATCGTCTAAACGTAAATAATAGAAAGGATTTAAAAGCTTCCACATTAAGCTTTAAACAAAGTTTCATAACAGAGTAAATAAAGAATGGTCTATGAGGATTTTTACATGCCAAACCACAGATGCTTAAATTATTGATGAAATAGGACAGAAATTCCGATTCATTATCACATGATTCCTTCAAAAAGTTTCTTTATACAGTACATGGTGGTTTATTAAAAAAAATAATAAAAGGTCATTTCATTTTGAAAAAGGCAAAAATACAGTTACAGTAGTTCACATGAATTTTTATTGTATGTTCATTTTTTGATATTATTACATACATATTATGTATTCATGCATTAAGTACTGTAATAAATATTTATTTGAACTTTTAAAAACGCTCATGGACAATTTTAGGAGATTTTGGCGTCGCAATCTTGTTTTTGAGAATTCACTTTTGTATTAGCTTTTGGAGACGAAAAAATGATAAAAAAAGGGAATTAATTTACTGTATATTCTATATACTACATAATGTACTGTAATATGCAAATATATTAAGTATTATATACTAATTTCGTTTGAAATTTGTCAGATCGAAGTTCGTTTGAAATCACCCCCCCCCACCCAGTTAGGTTATGGCAAAGGAAAATTGGATGGGAGATGGATATTTTACAGTACATCAATTAAACAGTATATACAATGTACAGTTCATTATACAGTACATTATATACTGTGATGTATGCATGTAGTTTCTCAAAAAATGCATTTATATTAAAGTTGAATTTTCTTAATTATTATAGTACATGGGGTCCGGTCATTTGCCCCAACGACATTTTCGACCAGGAAAGTTCTATCTCCTGAAATTGTCCAAGAACGTGTATTAAACTTCAAATGAATATTTATTACAGTACTTTAATTCATGAATGCATAATATGTAATGTAATAATTTCAAAAAATGAACTTAAATTAAAAATTCATGTAAAATACAGAAATTGTATTTTTGGCCTTTTCAAAATGAAATGACCTTTTATTATTTTTTTAATAATGTAAAAATCCTCTGGATAATCTGGATCTTTAGAATTTAAAACTTAAAAATCCGATTCATTATCGCATGTTTCTTCAAAAAGTTTCTTAAAACAGTACAGATGGTGATTTATAAAAAAAATTAGGTCATTTCATTTTGAAAAAGACAAAAATACAGTTACAGTAGTTTACATGAATTTTTAATGTATGTTCATTTTTAGAAATTATTACAGTACATAATTTATTATTATGTATCAACCCGGTAGAAGAACCATGGCTATTACAGACAATGGTACCGCACCAGAGGTTGACCCCCACAGGCAAAAATTGCCCAAAAACGGGGTTAATGAGGAGAAAAAAGAGAAAGAGAACATATGAAAAGGAAAAAGGAAAGAGGACAAACTAAATCGACTAAAAAAAATTTACATACTTATTGTTACTATTAAAACTTGAAGCCATTTTGGCTCTTAAGTCACAAAATTTCAAATTTGTTCTGTAAAATCTATTTGACAATGTTAAACCAGAACGGTTAGTAATACTAGCAGTAGATAAGCCAATGCTCTCCAAGAAAAATGAAGCCTCAAAATTACCACTAAGAATATTAATTAAAAAACGCTGAGTAGCAAATTCAGCTTTAAGTCTTAAAGAGAAAAGAATCAAATTATTAGATGATGAAGAACGCGGTAATGAATTAATAATATTAATTATGGATAAAATTTTATGTTCGAGTCTTAACGAGAGATGATCCATATCAGTGAACCAAATCTCCAGACCGTATGTCAATTTACTTAAGATAATTGAGTTAAAGACAGTGTTAAAAAAAGTAAACGAAGGTAAAATTTTGCTCAATCTTCTAACAATACCCTGCATGCGTGAGATCCAATGGGTAAGAGTGCGAATATGTTTTTTAAAAGAGCACTTAAAAGAATGAGATACCAAGGTCAGTCACTTCCTGCACTCTGATAATATCTGTGGAATTGATTTTATAATTATATAAAAACAGAGAACTCGATCTATAACAGGAGAGTACAAGTGTTTTCGCTGCATTTAACTTCATACCATTATGGGCAGACCATGTCGACATCTTATCGATTTCTTCCTGAAGGATCCTACAATCAGTGAAATCATTAATACGGCTGTATATTTTAATGTCATCAGCATAGGCTAGTAAGGTAACATTCTCTAAGTTCAAGTAATAATCCAGATCAATAAGATAAATAATAAAAAATAAAGGGCCCAGCGGGGAACCCTGAGGAATACCACTGGTGATTTTTTTTCCAAGGAAGATTTATCCTTATATTTTATCCTAATTGACCTACTATCAAGCATACTGCGAATTACTTTTAACAGTGGAACAGCGAAACCTAAATAAGGCAACTTCTGTAGTAGACGGTTATGCGAAACACTGTCAAAGGCCTTACTAAAATCAAAGAAAACTAGATCCATTTGCTGTTTATTATCCAAAGTTTCAGCAATCGTAGATACAGTAATGCCCATATTTAAAATTGTGGATTTACGCTTAATGAATCCAAACTGCCAACCAGGAAGAACCGGTGAGAGATAAGAATATATATGTTTGGCGATTAACGACTCAAAAACTTTCGCTAGGAAACAAATTAAAGAGATAGGTCTGAAGTCTGAGGTTTCCTTAGGGCGAGCGCATTTAGGAATAGGGACACAGTATACTTTCTTCCATGACTCCGGATACAAACCGGTCTTTAAAATTAAGTTAAAAATATGAGTAATCGGATTTAAGAGGATAGCAAAGCATCCCTTATATACAAAGCCAGGTATGCCAGAAATCTCCAGTCCACGATGGCATTTAGTAGAGTAAGCAACAGATAATATTTCTGAGTGAGTAAAAAAGGGTAAGTGCAATTTCCCAGGAATTCATAATATGTATTCATGAATTAAAGTACGGTAATAAATATTCATTTGAACTTTAAAAAACGTTCTTGGACAATTTCAAGTGATAGAACGCAGTGGCTGTTAAAAACTTTCCAGGATATTAATACAGTACGTAATGCATGAATACATAATATGTATGTAATAATATCAAAAAATGAACATACGAGGTGCATTCAAGTTCTAAGGCCTCCGATTTTTTTTCTAATTAACTACTCACCCGAAATCGATGAAACTGGCGTTACTTCTCGACGTAATCGCCCTGCAGACGTACACATTTTTCACAACGCTGACGCCATGATTCCATGGCAGCGGCGAAGGCTTCTTTAGGAGTCTGTTTTGACCACTGGAAAATCGCTGAGGCAATAGCAGCACGGCTGGTGAATGTGCGGCCACGGAGAGTGTCTTTCATTGTTGGAAAAAGCCAAAAGTCACTAGGAGCCAGATCAGGTGAGTAGGGAGCATGAGGAATCACTTGAAAGTTGTTATCACGAAGAAACTGTTGCGTAACATTAGCTCGATGTGCGGGTGCGTTGTCTTGGTGAAACAGCACACGCGCAGCCCTTCCCGGATGTTTTTGTTGCAGTGCAGGAAGGAATTTGTTCTTCAAAACATTTTCGTAGGATGCACCTGTTACCGTGGTGCCCTTTGGAACGCAATGGGTAAGGATTACGCCCTCGCTGTCCCAGAACATGGACACCATCATTTTTTCAGCACTGGCAGTTACCCGAAATTTTTTTGGTGGCGGTGAATCTGTGTGCTTCCATTGAGCTGACTGGCGCTTTGTTTCTGGATTGAAAAATGGTATCCACGCCTCATCCATTGTCACAACCGACGAAAAGAAAGTCCCATTCATGCTGTCGTTGCTCATCAACATTGCTTGGCAACATGCCACACGGGCAGCCTTGTGGTCGTCCGTCAGCATTCGTGGCACCCACCTGGATGACACTTTTCGCATTTTCAGGTCGTCATGCAGGATTGTGTGCACAGAACCCACACAAATGCCAACTCTGGAGGCGATCTGTTCAACAGTCATTCGGCGATCCCCCAAAACAATTCTCTCCACTTTCTCGATCATGTCGTCAGACCGGCTTGTGCGAGCCCGAGGTTGTTTCGGTTTGTTGTCACACGATGTTCTGCCTTCATTAAACTGTCGCACCCAAGAACGCACTTTCGACACATCCATAACTCCATCACCACATGTCTCCTTCAACTGTCGATGAATTTCAATTGGTTTCACACCACACAAATTCAGAAAACGAATGATTGCACGCTGTTCAAGTAAGGAAAACGTCGCCATTTTAAGTATCTAAAACAGTTCTCATTCTCGCCGCTGGCGGTAAAATTCCATCTGCCATACGGTGCTGCCATCTCTGGGATGTATTGACAATGAACGCGGCCTCATTTTAAAACAATGCGCATGTTTCTATCTCTTTCCAATCCGGAGAAAAAAAATCGGAGGCCTTAGAACTTGAATGCACCTCGTACAATAAAAATTCATGTGAACTACTGTAACTGTATTTTTGCCTTTTTCAAAATGAAATGACCTTTTATTATTTTTTTTTTTAATAAACCACCATGTACTGTATTAAGAAACTTTTTGAAGAATCATGTGATAATGAATCGGAATTTTTAAGTTTTTAATTTTAAGCCTGGATTTCTTTCCTATTTCATCAATAATTTAAAAATCTGTGGTTTGGCATGTAAAAATCCTCATAGACCATTCTTTATTTACTCTGCTATGGAATTTTGTTTAAAGCTTAACGTTAAAACTTTTAAATCCTTTCTATTATCAGCCTGTCTATTATTTATATGAAGACGTTTGCTTTCCTTTATATTGTTTTTGCCAACAATTCTTTACTACATAATTGTATATTTGATAGGAAAAACCTTGTGAAATAAGTGGAACTTTTGTATTTATAAAATACAGTATTTTTAATGCTAAAAATAATTTTATTTGTTAATGTAATATACAATGTGTTGTTCAGTTAAAATAAATATTACAATATCTTAGATCCCTAAACACCTTTAATTTATATTTACTTTATGAAGTTGTATTTTTATACTTTTTTTTTAAATAAAATATCCTGTTTCTATAAAAATCATAAATCATGAAGATATCCTTACCTATCATGACTGGCTTTTAGATTAGCCTTATTTTGATTGGCTCATATTTCCTGGCTTCTATTGATAACCAATCACAACCCTTCTGGTCCTCATAGTTTAATATATAAAGGGGTGTTTGCTTGGAGGATAGCAGTTCACTCATTTGAGCCATTCTATTGAAACAGTTTTACACTTCTAGTTCAACCTGTTCTGGCTTTTCATCTCGCACATCATTCATGTAAAAAATATTTTGGAAACCCCGCAGCCCCCTCCCACGGATGTAAAAAAGTGCATAACCCGTGGGGTATATTCGCGAAAATGCGGTAATTAAGAAACCACAAACTGACTGTACCATTGTTTTCCTTGCGAAATTCTAGCCCGAAATCATGTGCCCCAGGATCCCCTTCCCATTTAAAAGGGGCGGTAAGGGACTAATGGCCCACCCTGTAGAAACAGTTTTTAATCATATAAAACTCTGTTAATCAACTGGAACTGCAAGACAAACACGTTCTCCGAATTTGGGGTCCGAACATATAATAACCATTTCTGTTAACGTGCAGCACAATTGCCTTTGTATTTGCATTGCTTCATGATTGTTTTGATAAAAAAAAATTATGATTCATAAAATTAAAATTTCACAAACCATTGGATAATTTCTCAAGATTCAAAAGCCATTTGTGGAAAAAAAGTAATGTTGAAAAGTACTTCAATGAAGTTTTGGTTGTGTAACAAGCAATTAAATTTTATTTTAAAAAGTATATTAAATCAGCTATTTGTATCTCCATTATTTCAGTTGTTTTCTTTTTGGTTTTTTGATTCTTTTTCATGTATTACTTTTATTTTTTAATCTCGAGTTAGCATGTTGCACAGATGAGCAATGGTGCATGATGAGTTCACCCTCTCGTGAATATAAACATGAACGCTATTCGGAACGTTGTCTTAAGGAATCAAATGTCCTAGTTCTGCAATAGACGGCGCCACTAGCAATAAGGCCTTTTCACGTTTGATTAGCTGTTCATAGGCTTAATCATTAACCAATAAAGAACATTTTATCTGTGACATTTGATGTTAGTTTGTGTTGTTTGTTTGGCCTGTTGTTGGATATGGTTGTTGAATTGCGTTACTATAAAATCATGAGTGGGGTGGCTCAGTAATCTAAGTGGGGTATATTAAATGTGGGTGTTTTATGCACAGAGTTATTTTTTTTAATCTGTTGGTTTCATTTTAACTGTTAGCATTTTAATTTAATTTCTGTTTCGCTTGAAGCTGTTTAGCATTGTTGTGAGAGCCATGTCTAACAGTGGTGAGGGGCATTTACCGATGTGATTGTTGACGGTCTCTCTTCTGAGAAGGGTTGCTGTCATCATCTGCAATAGGATTTTTGTTTATTTTTAGAGATAATTATATAAAGTTTTTGACAGACGACGTTCATTTTGTTTTTTTTATGTTGTGTCATGGCTCACAATGTTGGGAGGGGTGATAAGCCTAATCACTATTAAAGAAAACAAATGATATTCTCTTGTTTGTGACAAAGGTTTAATTTTATTCGGGAACAACGGGAAATTAAAGCCTGTGGTGGTATTGCCATCTTAGTTCAAAGATCTCTGCATTTTACCGTGCAGTTTTTCCCAAACTTTCATGATTTTCACCGAAATTCACCCAATGGTTTTACAGTTCATTTGGTTTTACAAAATGGATTTACAGATTCTTGCACACATTTTGCCAAACTTTCATGATTTTCACCAAAAGTCACCTAAATGGGTGGATTTACAGTTTGTGCACACTTTACTTCCTGAGGCTATAAAGAAATAAAAAGCAACCAAATTACCTGTGGATATGAAATTGGCAAAAACAAGACTCACTGCTTTTCCATAACGAGGTTTATTTACCATGGATACGTATTTCCAGTGCTACGTACTCAGTTTTCAACATGATTCCTGTGTTCAAGTATCATGTTGAAAAATGAGTGCGTAGCACTCGAAATACTTACCGTAAATCTTCTACTATAACGCGACCTCTTATATAACACGACTCCACTTTTTCGGCCCAAAAAATCGGCAAAAATCCTATCCTCTTGTATAACGCAACCCCCATTTTTGACTCCTCACGAGAAATAAAATGTACAAACTTATACAGAAAAAAAATCTTTATTTTTAAATAGTCTGGATATTTAATATTCAAAAACCTCGTCAGATGCCATCCAACTAATCCAGTACTGCCTCACTCTGTCCTTAAATGGCTTATTAAGAACCACATCATTTACAAAAAAAGAAGAAACTAAATAATAAAAAAAAACAGAAAAAAAAGAAAAAGTACCTTAGTTTTGCTGAGTGAAGAATCTCTGAAGTCCTGAATCACTAAATGCAGGTTGAAGAATCATTAAATAAATATGCTGGAGATCGAATCTAAAAGTATTGATGAACTGGATGAATAGGTTGTACTGATTTACACTCACATTGCCAGTTTATATACTGCTTGCAGTGCTATTGTCAATCAAAACTAACCAATCAACACAAAGTGGTATATTGGGTGGCAATGTCCATTGGCTGAAGAGTTCTTTTTTTACATGTTTTTATGGAATGAATCAGCATATCGTGCCTGTTTGTAACCCAAATGATTTAATGGGGGAAATTAAAAGTTCAGTTACATGCATTTTTACACCAAAATTCAATTTAATTTTGGAACATTTGCCCCATAATCAAGCAACACAAAGCAACTTCGACAAAAGCAACTGCCTCAACTTCATCGAGGCAGTTTGGAAGTTTATAGCCCTACATTGATATGGAAAGCTTTCTCACTTGCACATCGACAAAAAAACACAACAGTACATCAATTTTCTTAATAAAAAGACAAGTAATCTTTATTCAGTTTAATATTTTCACTACATAAGCTTTCTTGTAGGCTTTGGTTCGAGGCAGTTTGGAAGTAGGCCTATTTAGAAGTATCGATGTTTGGGAGAAGTTATTATCGATGTTGTTAGATGTTGGCGACGAGTAATTCGAATAAAAAGTGAATTAATATATTGTATAATGAACTGGACACTTAATATGCAATGTAATTAATGTACGGTAATGTTATCAGGACAAAATCTCCTCCGGACAAAATCTCCTCCGGCCACAGTCGTCGGAGGGCTGATTTTTATCCTCTAGTATAATACGACCCAGTAAATTTAGATGCTTTTTTAGGCCAAAAAAATTTGCGTTATAGTAGAAGATTTACGGTACTCATGGTGAATAAATCTTATGGAAAAGTGGTGGCGTCTTGTTTTTGCTTACCTGAGGTTGATTTCTGCTAAGTATAATGAAAAGATTTGTGCATCGTTCTCTGCAGTATGTGATTGAATATTAACAGCTTTTGTAGAATTAAAACGTCCAAGATAAACTTAGAATATGTCAGCTATGTAAGCCCGGCACAAGTTTGACCCGTTTGCTTTGGATCTGCCTCTTTATGCCGTGCAGGGAAATATGACATGTGAATAATGGAAATATGGATTTCAATACAATGAGTGCTGTAATTTTATCGTGGTTGGGTCCTCCAATGCTCTGCACTAGATCGCCATAGATCGAACGGTCTTCGAAGTTCGTCTGGCGTGAGTCCTTGTGGCTATTTATGCTAAGAGCCCCTGTTCCTATAAGCTGCCTACACATTGTCATGGTGCTGCCTGTGTAGGGTAGTGCTTTGAACCAAGTTCTCATGGAACTAAAAGTGTATATTACATGTCTTGTCTGCTGATTGGTGGCTGCAGTTGGTTTTCAAGAATTGAGACATTGTTAAAGGCATGATGTGGCTCTAAAATGGAATGCTTCCAGAGTTATGGGTATTAATACAGTAGAGTGCTGGATTAAGTCAGTATAGAGCACTAATTGTAAAGTGGAGCAGATTTCCACTAGAGCCCGATAGGGCATAAGCGATATCAGCCATCTGTTGAGGGTGTACGTGTCACTATCTCAACTGTATAAAGACTGAAGTACTAGGAGTATAGGCACATGGCGCCTAGGTGTTGCGTAGAATAACCGTGATGCTGATGGGAAGTACCTTTGGGGTTACGGTGACCCCCCCCCCCCAACGTAGTTGTTGGTGGGAATCTGGTAAAATAAAAGGGTCTTATGATGTTTACCTAACCTCAGGTGTCTGTTATTGGTATAATCCCACATTCTGGTAGCATCAACCTACAGTGATCCAAGGCCTATCTGGTGGCTGCTGTGTTGAAATCACTCTTGGTTTAGCTATTAAATGGTCAGAGGGGTTGAACTTGAGCGCTGAGGCTTGTGGGATAGCAGCAAAACAGTGTAGTAGAAGAAGTAGTAAGCAACCCGATAAGGGAACTTGTCCAGCAGATCAACAACTAAGGAGATTATTGGTATTCTTGTTTGTGTGTATTTTTTGCTACGGCAAGGTATAGTTACCTGCTATCTGTGCACGGTTTGTTGACTATAAAATGTATGTAATTTTATTCTTTTTTGTTATAACAAGGGCCCTTATATTCTCTATGTAATTTGTCAGCTTAGTAATTCGAAAATGTTTAATTAGTAATAAATTTTTTTGGCATTAAATAAACATTGCGAGTGATTTTCTCACCTCCCTTTACACCAGGTTCAACAATCCTTGTAGGTTGTCTCCTGCGTGGTTGCCCAGTGCTCAGCCGATCTTAATGAGATCTGCCCATGCAGGAGGGTCAGATCAATAACCATTCATTTAATTTTGATAATTAATTCAATTTATTTAATTTTAATTCTGGTAAAAGTGCAGATATTCAAAATGAATGAATACACTCAACATCGCCAGCCAATGTATTTTATATTGTATTTGCATTTGCAGTCGATAAAAATCCATGTATAAAGAGCGTGGGTGGCATAATAGATGAAGTGGCCTGCCCCGGGCACCAAGTCGAATGGGAGGCCAAGAGTATGGAATATCATTTCTATTCCTCAGATATTTGTTTAGGCAGAAGAGCCATGAATATTCATGTAGTTTTGATACAATAATTTGCAAATGATGTTTCAATTACAGGATACACTTTAGCACTTTCACAATCTCTCTAAACCAAAAAAAACTACATATTTTTCTCATTTCTTTGTTGATCAGAGTAAAAATGTGTTGTATATCTATTAGATAAACCATAGTTGTTTCTTGTGGGCTCTAGTGAGATAAATCTTCTCATCAGATAGTGTGAAAATGACTTCAGAAATTGTTCTCTCAAAGATCTTATTAAGGATGCTTTCAACTCATTCCGATCTCAGTTAAGCGCTCTTGTTAATGATCAACATGAGCACTGCATCTAAAACGAGAGAGCAATTGCTTGTCATTGATGCTTCTAAAAACTCTCACTATTGTATAGGTAGTGCAGCTGACGTCATTTGCACGATGAAGGGTCTGAGAGCCTAGGAAATAGGATCACTGGTTCCAAACATTGGAACCAAGCAACATGCGTACTAGTTATGTTGAAACGGGCGGTCAATAAAAATCATATCTCTTAAATTATGTGAATTCGTGTAACTTATATTAAGACATTTAATACTGTCAAACTTTTTATAAATAATTAATATTAGAAACTTTTTAATCTCTTAACAAAAAGAATGCCATTGTTCATGTATCTTTCTTTCTTTTTGAAGGGATATATATTAAGAGAAGGACGAGACACAAGAACCCTGGAATACAATAAATAATAGTTATTAATTAAAAATACAAATTAAATAAAAAAATAAGATATAATAAACAAAAATAATTAAACAAAATCAAAATATAAAGCTGACGTTTCGGATAGAGACTATCCTTTATCAAAGCAAAAAAGGATAATTCTCTAAAAGCAAATGGAATATTAGAGAATTATCCTGAAGTTATGAAAGTTGTACTAACGGACGGGTTTATATATAGTTTGCATGGGGAATAGTAATATGGTATTGGCTGAAAAACAAGAAGAGAACAAATGAGATTAATTAGACGAACTGTTGGGATAGGACAGGACGGAGGACAAATAGGAAATAATAACGGGGCGGCGAGAAAAATGCAATAGGATGACACATATGAAATTGAAATTATAAACTTTTTCATAATTCCTAAACACTGATTTATGATAATTTATGATAATTATAAATTCCTAAACTTCTTTATAATTTCAATTTCATATGTGTCATCCTATTGCATTTTTCTCGCCGCCCACTTATTATTTCCTATTTGTCCTCCGTCCTGTCCTATCCCAACAGTTCTTCTTGTTGTTCAGCCAATACCGTATTACTATTCCCCATGCAAACTATATATAAACCCGTCCGTTAGTACAACTTTAATAACTTCAGGATAATTCTCTAATATTCTATTTGCTTTTAGAGAATTATCCTTTTTTGCTTTGATAAAGGATAGTCTCTATCCGAAACGTCAGCTTTTTATTTTGATTTTGTTTAATTATTTTTGTTTATTATATCTTATTTTTTATTTAATTTGTATTTTTAATTAATAACTATTATTTATTTCTTTTTGAAGACAATAGATGTGTAAATTACTGTTTTGGCTCCTTGAGCAGTGAGGAACTCAACAATTTCACATCTTATAAGTGTTATAAACACTAGGTTTATACAAAGCGATTTTATTCCATCTCTATGTTGGAACCAATGTTAAATCTCGAAGCGAGAAGACTTGTTTGGAACCAATTCGAGTCACGTGACTGAAGAGCACCCAGTATTGATGTCACACTTGCACTCCCTATAGTGAATGCTCATGACCAACACAATTGAACTTTTGAGCATGAGTGCTTTCACTTTGAGCTTGTTCACTCTTGTTTTTTTGCAAATAACAAATGACCAACAGTGAAAGCATATCTTAACTTTGTATATTCATGCTAATACTCAAAAGCTATCACAGAACGACAATTATGCTTGCTGTTCATTGTCATGAAAGAATAAATGCACTTAATTCTAACAAATCCATAGAAAATGATACTATTATAGTCTAAATAATTAACAATTACATTCAGAATAGGAAGACTGAAAGTATATTGAGTTTTTCTGTGGTAGCTTTGTGTTATTTACTGATCGGAGTGTTAAAAAACTTAACAATAGATTAAATAGAGCGTTCGAGTAAATGGACACATGAAAATGAGTGCTCAGAAGTTTTTAGAAATAATCGAAGATGTTAGAGATAATAGTTTCTGATGTCATTTTCAAATTGCCCAACGAGAAGCCTTTTATGTCAGTGGAACTCAGTAAGGTGTGCAAACAAACGACTGGATGAAATGTGCATGATTTTAGATAATTAACATTTATAAATCTTACTAGATTGATAATGAAATTATAATCACTGTAGAGAATTAGAATGGAATTAGTCTGTTATGTGGACTAAACTTAGGAGGATCTAAAGGTCCCATAGCTTGCTAGAGCTTTAAAAGTGAATCATGTGCTTTGTAGCAAATTCTACTCACGAGAAAAATATAGCAGTAACGTGCGAGGTTTTAAAGCAAAGCTAGCGTTGGAAATATCCCATAGCTGTCATGTCTCTCTAGAAATTGCATGAAGAAATTCATAAAAACATGGCGCCTAACAATGCAAAAACACATTTGTTGGGAAGCCAAGTTTAGCAAACAAAGCAAACTGCAATTATGAATTTTTTTTCATAGATTAATATACTGTAATACTGTTTCGGTGTTTATTCGTATTAAATAAAATAATGCATTTTATTATTCTGTACATCTTCTGTGATTAAATTAAGATACTTAATCTATGTATTCTAATCTATGCTTCTGTGTGTACATACATAAGCCTTACTGTAACCCCTCCCCCCCGGCCAGTTTCGGATTAAAGTTCACTTCAGAATAACATTCAAAATTACATTTCCCTTGGAGTACGTTAAAATGAGGTTTTCCTGTAAATTTTTTTTTATAATAAATTCAAACTTTGGGAGTAAAACAAATTTTTGGTCGTATTTACATAAACTTTTAACGTTGAACGTCTTCATTTTAAATAATTCACATTTTTGAATCATTTGTAGATACAAGTTAAAAACAAGTGTTAATTTAATTATAACATCGTCTATGTGCATTTCCTTGAAAAAGTGATTGATAAATTGAGCATACGAGGGGTAGTCATAAGTTTTAATTATCATCTCGAAAAAATAAAGTTGCATAATTAATATTTTGTTTGTATGCGAATACATGTCTGCAGGCCTGGTACACACTGAAATCCCTGCACCACAGTATCGTAGTACGCCGCTAGAGGGACCAAAACAAAATGGCGCAGCCCTTTGATTAAATGGTGTATTGTGCAGTATTAGTTTTTTGCATTTGAAGTGGAACAACTGTGCAACAATCCATGCTGAATTGGTGGAAGTGCACGGTAACAATGCACCTTCAAATGACACAGTGGATAGTTATTGCAGGCTGTTCCAGTGTGGACAAACAAGTCTGAACGACGATCAACGAAGTGGCAGACCATCTCTCCATGAAGAACCGGGAATCGCAAGAGAATTGGACGCCCTGGTGCTCCAAGACCAGCGTATCACAATCGAGACAGTAGTGGAAAACGTGAAAATCAGTCATGGATCAGTTTTCAATATCTTGCTGCTGTCCAAGGGGCTCCACGATAACGCCCCAGCTCATTCTGCACAGGACACATGCTGCTTCTTTGAGCTATCAAATTTTGCCTCAACCCCTGTATTCTCCTGACATGGCTTCCAGTAACTTCTTCCTCTTTCCTCGAATGAAGAAACTATTGTGTGGCAGGCATTTCCAGGATGACGACAAGTTGATTTTTGAGGTGGAACGTTTCCTGAACAGCCAAATTGCAGACTTCTACAACCAAGTCATCTATCGTTGGGAAAAATGTCTCACATTGAAGGGTGAATGTGTAGAGAAGGACTAACACCATCACAAAGTTTCATGGCTGCAGCTTGACTTTTTTCCAAAGTAATAATTAAAACTTTATTTCAAAAATAATTTAATAGGAGATATCGTGATATGCGCTTCCCTACAATGTTCAAATTCTGGGCATGCACAATACAATTTTTTTCTTCATCCTGTGGGCAATGTGTCTTTTCGTATTAAATTCAAAGACAGTTTTCTTTTTCTACATTCAGAAGGTGGAGAGAATGGGTGAAAAGTAATTCGTTTCATCCATGGATAAATTTTCTTTTTTTAAATATTCGAATTACATCCATAAGCAACAAAGTGGTAATTACAGTGATATAAGTTTCAAATATATTGACAAAACAGCATGTTCTGTTCTTCTATTTTGACAGTTTTGCCATAATCAAGTGATTAAATGCACGCTGTGTTTGCATTATGCATATGTCATTCCACATCAAAAGGGACACAATCTGGTGAAAATTGACTTTAGGGTCTCTGATTTTTCTCAAATTTTATCAGTGTATTCAGGTGGATAAAATATAAGGCATGCATAGTTTTGTTTGCCAGATAAAAATATATTTTAGTTATAAATAATTATCAAAGTTACCTTACTTTCACGCATCTCATCACATAAATCGAAGCATATCTCTGGTTATATTCGTTGTAGGAAATTGTCATATATGTCAAATTGAAGCTAAAATGAATCACTTTTTTCCTTCATTTACTTTATGGACTTCAAAATAAAAAAAATGAGGGGAAAATGCATTTTAATTTCCGAAAATCATATATTAACCTGAAAATGATGCTCTAAAATTATTAAAAAAAAAATAGAGTTTAATTCCCTCATATCCATAACTTCTATTTTTATACTCGAAGGTATTAAATTATTTATGAGATCAGGTGCACCGCTTTGATGTGTGAGCAGGAGCCGGAATATACCAATGGCTCAGGCGAGGTCCTTGAAGCAATGAACATGTCATGAGCAGTTAACACTTTTAATTAAATTACATCATTTCACATTTATGTTCTATACTCAGGGTTTGCGCTTACTCGCAATTTACGCGTCAAATGAGCATTTTTGCTAAAAATTGACTTGTGAGTTTTTGACCAGCGAGTCAAAATTGAATTGTTAAATTTTGGATATCATCGGCCCATATCTTTCTCACCATATTTTAACCTTACTTCATTTGCAGTCTTGTTTAAATTTCTAATTAACTATAGCAATCAGTAGCTATAAAGATTTTGGATGCACGTAAAAATATGGAAGTTAAAAAAAATCTAAATTTTGACTCGCATCTTCTGAAATTTGACTCGCATTTTTCAGGGTGGGGAGTCAAATTGACTCATAGATATTTTGACCTAGCGCGAACCCTGATACTTCTAAAAGAGATTCCACTTTAAAATGTGGATGGCCATTAGAACAAACATCAAGAAATATGCTAGTATTTTTTACAGATTTTTGATGTCATTTTAACTTGATATTTTCAAAATTAATGTTAAAATCGTGTTAAATAAATGTTTATAATTTCAATTATATATGAAAATATGTAGTTTAAGGTTCCCAGACAGAACGGGACATGACAAAACGGGACAAGACAGAACGGGACAGATAAAACGGGAAAGGACGGAACGGGACGGTGACAAAAAGGGACAATGACAAAACGGGACGGTGACAAAAACGGACAATGACACAACGGGACATAGGCAAAACGGGACATAGACAAAACGGGACAGAATCATGATGTTTCAAGGCAATTCAATACATTTTTCAAGACCATAATATTTTATATTTTTAAGAATAATATATTCATATCATTTATAAATAATTATCAAGAAAACATTAAATCTGTCCAAAAAACAATTTTTCAAAACTTAAGTCAGAAACCAATGATTTTCCAAAACTTTCCAGGCCTAGAAATTTTTTTTTGATTTTCCAGGACTTTCTAGGTTTTCCATGACCCGTGCGAACCCTGTTAAGAATAATAAAAATTTCAAGTAAAAATTTAAAACTAGAGAATTAAAAAAGGCAGGTTTGGAAGAGTTAAACGATCTTTATTTGTAACAATAAATAACACGAGGATCTAAAGTTACAGTTTACTTAAACATAGGCAAACGAGACAGAATAATGATGTGAATCATCGATTCATCGCCGCACAAAATCATCGATGTTTCGATACATCGATTCATTGTCACACAACAATATACAAATACGTGGACCTGAAAGCCGACTTTGAATCTAATATAGACATAAAGCTACAGTTGAAATCACTGGCAGCATTGGCATTTGTGCCGATGAATGACGTGAGAGCCGTCTTTGATATCCTTGCAGCTACCTTCCCTGATGAGGATATGTACAATGATGTCCTCACTCACTTCTTCTCTACATACATAGAAGGTGCAGCAGGTAGAGATCCACTGTTTCCAGTCAGAATTTGGAACCAATATGAAGCTGTAACTAAGAGATCTCTTAAAACAACTAACTGCTGTGAAGGATATCACAACGCACTAAACTCTCTATTCCACTACAGTCATCCTAGTGTCTGGCTTTTGTTTCAAGGTCTTGAAGAAGACCTGGCCATCCACAAACTTACATTAACAAAGTCCCAGATTGGACAGCCTGAAGTAAAGAAGAAGAAATATACTCTCCTTCATGAACAAGTTGCTGAAGTCGTTCAAGGCTATCATCAAGAACAAGACAAACTGAATGCCAATTTACAATAATAAATGTAATGTGATATTGCAGTGCTTGAATGGAATTTTTTATGATTTTTTAAATGATTCTATAGTGTTAAGTAAACTGTAATTTTAGATCCTCGTGTTATTTATTGTTACAAATAAAGATTGTTTAACCCTTCCGAACCTGCCTTTGTATTTATAAATAAAAAAGATTTCTAATGATACTTACCCCAATACTGATGTATATTCAGTTTTAAATTTTTACTGGAAACTGTACTGGAAATTTTTATTATTCTTAAGTTTATGTAAATTTTATAAACTGTCGTGGAACGTTTTTGTGTGGCGATGAATCGATGTAACGAAACATCATGATTCTGTCCCGTTTTGCCTATGTCCCGTTTTGCCTATGTCCCGTTGTGTCATTGTCCGTTTTTGTCACAGTCCCGTTTTGTCATTGTCCCTTTTTGTCACCGTCCCGTTCCGTCCTTTCCCGTTTTGTCTGTCCCGTTCTGTCTTGTCCCGTTTTGTCATGTCCCGTTTTGTCATGTCCCGTTCTGTCTGGTCACCGTAGTTTAAAAGCCCACATTTTAAGCTTTAAAATGAGTTATGAATGGAACCTGTCTTTATAGAGCACCTTAACCGCTAATTTCTGTAAATTTGACTGCGAATATTTTTGTAAGAAAGTAGGTTAGATGAAAATTATCACTGTGGGGTTAGTTAGTTTGATGTAGGGAATGTATAAATTATCACTGTGGGGTTAAAATGATGTATAAGTTTGAATCTTTTATAAAAAGGTAGCGTTTTTTTAAGTGTCTCATTTCAAGTAGAATGATGACTCAGTATGCTCTGAGGAGTATGTTAGACAGGGAAGCCTCATATTGCAATAAACAATTTAGCTAACAAGGAGAACTTGAGTACTCTGACTCACAGATTTTGATAAAAAAAAATTTGCACATGTAGCTTTCACCAAATTAACATATATGCAAAGCCATTCGACGCACTTCTCAACATTTTCCGAGAAAAAAATTCAAAAAGTTTGTTATAATTGACTACACTTTATAAATATCCTAATTGTAGCATAGATTTTTATTGTTTTCAGGTGGTCTAGTGGTAAAGTGCACACCTTCTGTTTTGCAGGTACGGGTTCAAATCCCACCTTCGATAATTTTTTTTAACATCTATGGGAATGTGTAATTCATTTACTAAATATATTTCCGATTTTCCAATTCGCTACTATATATACCAATTTTTTTTTTTTTTTTTTTATAAAACCCATATACGAATTATATAGTTAATAATCCAATATGATAAACGAGCATTTAAAGAAAAAAGATTAATTATCCACATTTAATTATTTTTATAAATTTTGTAACTTTTGGGATATTTAACTCAAAAAAAGATTAAATAATTATTGCACCATTGACTTACTATTAAATATAATGCATCATATTGGTATCTATAGTTTATCAATCACCCTTCATTAACATTTTTAACTAGCATATTAGCCAACAAATTTCAGCTTCCTATTTCTAAGAGCAAAAGTTTGTTATGAACGGAATTAACTATTACTCCTGTCTTTACCTACACGTGAATTATAACTTATTTTGTGTTTTGTTTTTTTTTTAAAGGAAATAAATAAAATTTGTAATAACCTTTCAATTTATGTAAAAAAAATAACCTCAGCAAATCGAAATTTTATATTATGTTAAAAGAAAGGAGAACACTCTTTAGCCAAAACATATCAAGAGCGTTTTCTTTTCCTTTATCATTATAATTATCCACATAATTTTTTTTCGTTGGTTTTAAAACATCAGTGCCTTTATAAAATTCCCAGTTTATTAGTTTTTATTGTTTTCTTACCGATTGTTTTGAAATTTTAGATTATGTTTAATTATAATATAATTAATTTAAAATATTGATAACTCCATTTTAATGCAAAAAAAAAAACCAGAAATCAAATCAATATTAAAAACAATTAAAAAAGTCATCCGATGTGGAGAAATACTTATATTGTGTTTCTCCATATCTGGTGACTTTTTAAACTTTTTTTAATATTGATTTGATTTCTGTTTTTTTGCATTAAAAATGGAGTTATTTTTTAAAATTAATTATACAGAATTCAACTCCTACTTTTATATAATTTAATTATAATAATTCTTATATGCATTTTATAAAAAAAATGATGGTAGCAAATTGGAAAATCTGAAATATATTTAGTAAATTAATTACACATTCCCATATATGTTAAAAAAAATTTACGAAGAGAAAAAAAAATTATCGAAAGCGGGATTTGAACCCGTACCTGCAAAACAGAAGGCACGCACTTTACCACTAGACCACCTGAACACGATAAAAATCTACGCTACAATTACGATATTTATAAAGTGTAGTCAATTATAACAAACTTTATGAATTTTTTTCTGGGAAAATTTTGAGAAGTGCGTCGAGTGGCTTTGCATATATGTTTAATTTGGTGAAAGCTACAAATGCAATTTTTTTTATCGAAATCGATGAGTCAGAGTACTCAGGTTCTCCTTGTAAGACAAAAGCTACTTATTGGAGAGATGCAAGAATATTTGCTGAACATACTGAATGTTCATTATTTGTATAATGGTATAAATTCATAATTTATGAAAGCAGTAAAGTGAAAGCCAACACAGACTATAGAGTATGAATTTTGTACAAAATACTGCTATTCATAAGAAAATGCAATAAAATATATCTTAACTTACAGCCTGTGTTAGTTTATTTTATTGCATTTTTTTTCATAAATAGCTGTATTTATTTATGAGGTTTTGTCCACATTTATTTGAAAATCATCAATATAAACATTTTTATACCTCATTATGATGAACATTTAGATTTACCGTATTTTTTCGAATACTGGCCGCAAATTTCTAGGGTCTACAAAAAGATCGAACTACTTCGTTTTAGCGTCCCATGGTATCTTAAATAGCAATTTTGACAGCAGTTGTATTATTTATATAACCTTCTAAATTATTTTTATATATTTAATGAAACTTTTATAAATTCATTAATGAAATATGTAAATAATTACAGTAATTTCATTTTAATGAGCGAGTATAACTTTTAGTTCATCAGCGGCGGCCTTGGTTCTATCAACGAAATGCTGACCAATAGCGCAATAGAGCATTCTATGACATCACAACACCTTGGAGTAGAGTGGGCTTGAAGGATTCACCAACTATCGCCAACAATAGCTTCAACCGTGAATTTCATAATTTATGAATGAAAATATAAGTGACTGGTTAATTATTGTTCTGAAGGCTTAGAATTTCATTGAATAAATTTCTGGAAAAAAGGCACAAAAGTGAACAATATATGTACCAATATGACAAAAAAACAGATAAAGGAAAAAGTATATATGTGGATAATAGTAAATAAAAGAAATAAAAAAAAAATTTTCACCACAACAAAATTAAAGGAAAAATACGACCATACAAAATACCAATCATAATTTGCTACTAAATTCAGATCCAGGCCCCATTAGTGACTCGGCATTAATTCAGTGGTGGACTCTGCTTCCTAATCATTAATTTGTCTCGTTTATTGTATTTTCTCTGATTGACCTAAAACCGTGGTCTTTTCACTATGTATACTCGGTTTTTCCGTGTTCAAGTCAGTTCACTCTGGTCCTCCTAGTGCGCTCCTTGGTCCCTGCTGAATGATAACCATGCTGTCGAAAAGCGCTTCCAGGTTCAGGTCGTATTTTTCCTTTAATTTTGTTGCAGTGAAAGTGTTTAATTTCTTTTATTTTATTAATTTCATTGTTAGAAAACGATTCAACAAAAACTGGTTAATTTAAAGCCATGAACTCCAATCCACTGTGCTTTTATCGGATAATTTTTGCCAATCTACGATTGATTTACCTTGTGACAATCCAAGTGAGTTTGTGACACCTAGCCTGGCGGAAGTCGTGCCTAACTTCCTCGCTATCTATCTACGGTAATTTAAGGTAATAATGCCACGGCTTATCTATTAAAAAAATTATAAAAATGTCTGTGCGGCTTAACTATCGCTATGGCGTAACTACAGTTTTTTTTCCTAATAGCATGACAACAACGATTTCAGAAAACTGATACTGCTTTGATGTGATGCAGTTGCATTCTGTTTTGATGAAATCAAACAAAATTAGCACATAATATACATTACAGTACCTTAATTTTCCTGTATATTCAATGTATAGTTCATTATTTATTACATTAATTCACTTTTCATTTGAATTTCCCATTGCCACTTATCACATCGAAAAATGTTGAAGTTGCCCTTCATATTGAGAAGTTACATTCGTATTTATTATTGGCGACGGGAAATTCAAATGAAAAGTCGTATAATGAACTTCAAACGAAATTAGTGTATAATATACATCACAGAACTTTAATTACCCTGTATATACAGTGTATAGTTCATTATATATTACATTAATTCACTTATCATTTGAATTTCCCGTCGCCAAAAAAAATAAGAATGTAACTTGAATTGATAGACAGTACCGTAAATTCTCTACTATAATGCGACCCCTTGTATAATGCAATTCCGCTTTTTCGCCCCAAAAAAACCAGCAAAAATGCTCAGTGTTCTCCCCAGAAAATGTTATCAGCTGGGTGGAAAGATAAAATAGCCGGGCGGACAAAAATTAAAAACAAATGAAATGCTTTGCAGTGGTGTGCAGTTTTTCATATATTCAGCCGGGCGGCGCGCCCGTTGAAAAGGGCCTGGGGAGAACCCTGACGCTATCCTCTTGTATAATGCGTTCCCCATTTTTGACTCCCGCAAGAAATAACGTGCAAAAATATACAGAAAAAAAATCTTTATTTAAAATTTTTTAAATAATCTGGATCTTTACAATTCAAAAACCTTCAAAATTTCATTGTGAATTTCATCAGGACTGTTGTTCGAAGCAGTTTGGAAGCAGAGACCATCAATATTGGTCTTTATTTGAAAGTAGCGATCTTTGGGAGGAGGTATTTTTGTATTAGATGTTGGCGACGAGAAATTCGAATAAAAAGTGAATTAACTTACTGTATAATGAACTGGACACTGAATGTGCAGTGTAATTTGTGTATAATACATGGTAAATTCGTGTGAATATCATCAGCACAGAACGCAACTTCGACAAAAGCAACTGCCTCCACTTCGTCGAGGCATTTTGGAAGTTTATAGCCCTATATTGATAGGGAAAGCTTTCCCACTTGCACATCGACAAAAAAAAAACCAAAACAACAAAACATCAATTTTCTTAATAAAAAAAACAAGTAATCTTTATTCAGTTTAACATTTTTCATAACTTCACTGCATAAGCTTTCTTGTAGGCTTTGGTTCGAGGCAGTTTGGAAGTAGGCCTATTTGGAAGTAGCGATCTTTAGGATAAGCTTTTTTTCGTATTAGATGTTGGCGACGTGAAATTCAAATAAAAAGTGAATTAATTTATTGTATAATGAACTGGACAATATATGCGATATAATTAATGTATACAGTAGAACCCCGTTACAACGTACTTCAAGGGACCTGGAAATTTGTACGTTATTCTGAGGTGTACGTTATACTGAAAACGTTATATGCTTGTGAAAAATGCATATATTCATAGAAAAACATAAAAATACATGAATGCATTTTATTTTATTCAATACAAAGAGCATATACAATAATGTAGTATTACATTCATTTTTTAAAAAAAAATCTGTAATGGCCGTCTGCTTTCTTTCTATAACTTGCCTCCCCAAAAAAGTGGAATGAAATTATATATATACATTCAATTAGAAAATCAATAGTTTATTCCTTAATAAAACAAATACAAAATATAAGGCAATTCTCCTATGTTTAATTTTAAACCATTCTTTTACTGCAAATGGTAAAATTTCATTAAATAAATCGATGTTACTACAGTTCAATTTAATACATAAGATATGTTTGAGTGTTTCCTCTTTCAGTGCATTTCTGTGGGCCGTTTTTATTAATTTAATTTGAGAGAAAACTCTTTCCACTTCCGCAGTACATAGTGGAATGACAGTAGCAGTGGCATATATTTTTGCTAAACTGGGAAAGAGATTTATTAAACCTTGGTTCACATGTTTCGAGCCATTAAAACTATCTAAAATTGCTTTTAATGATCTGTCTTCCAATTTTAAATTTTGCAATAATGTCAGAAAACCTTGCCACTCGTTTAGGAGCCGTTCTTCATCTTCAGCAAAGTGTTTAGCTATTGCTTCTACATCCGACAACCCATAAATCAACGGGATATTTTCAAGCTCGGCCAAATCCAAAATTGCAAGATGTTCCATAATGCTCACATCTGTGTATCTAGAAAAATATGTTTGAAAACTATTTAACCATTGCAAATAATTTTTCTATTTAAATGGATAAATAATTTCGACCATTAAAAATCCTTACCTTGCAGTTTTTTGAAGAAAAAATATTTTCTTGTAGCTTTTGAAAACATAAAACGGCAGTGTTTTGAGTAACAGAACAGCGGTTCCGGAATGGTTCAGTTGTGATTTCAGAAAATTCTGGCAATTTTAACTGCCATGGTCCAGGCTCAGTTTTCAATTTTTCAAGTTGATTTTAAGTTTTATCAACCATTGCTTTTACCATACCTTTATTCAAAATACGCGAAAATTAATAACTTAAAATTTTTTATGAAAATAAATTACTGTAATTTAAAAAAGATTGAGTTTTTTCAGCAATTTCTTACCAAGATGTACATCATTCCTTTGAAAAAATAAAGATAGCCTAGAAATTATCGGCATAACATCTGCTATTAACAATAACATATTTACTATGTTACTGTTTTTTAAATCTTCTAAAATTCCTTGCCCTTCTGGATCATTATTAATTGTTCTTTGTTCCAGATCTATTATAAGTGGTCTATTAAAAAAAAAATACTGAGTATAAGGCATTTTTGAAATATTAGACAATTAATACCTGTTGAATAATCTTACCTGTACGATTTAACTACAGACAAAACAGCCTGTTCATGACTTAACCATCGATGGTGTTTTCCTTGTTTCATTTTTATAGGCACGGAGCCAAAAGCCTTTTGAATTGATTTTAGTAATTCATTAGGCACGTCGATTGATTAGTATATTTTTGCCTTAATGTTTAAGAAACCGTTTTCTAAATACAAACTGCCTTAATGGAATGAAAAGTGCCTTAATCTACGTGAAATCTGCCTTAATCTAAATGAAAATGGCGCTAAAGTTATGTAAAACTGCCATTTTCTCAACGCAAAGTGCCTTAATTTAAGTGAAAATTGCCTTAATCTAAATGAAAACTGCCGTAAAGTCATTGCAAAAAGCTTTAAGTCTATAGCACATGTTAAGATATTAGGCCAATACGAATAAGGGAACGCATTAAAATTCGGAATAGGGGTAAGCTAAATTATAAAAAAAGCTACATAGTAAGGACGGAAATTAAAAATTCATAGACCTACCTGCAAAAATAATTGCCGATACCATTTTTGTTCTTTTCCCCTCCTTTTCTAAAGCTTCCATTCTTCGCTTTCTTGAAGGCATGTTTTAGAAAAATAGTACGAAGAGAACGTTGGAAACAGTCTATAAAACCTTGATCGACAATCGACAACCTTGATGATCACGTTGTTTTTCTATATTAAACACTATCGTTTAACTAGCACGTGGTAACAAATAAATAGAGCACAGGTAGAGAGCCAAATGTATGACAAAACGTATAAGCATGGATGAATCAGAATACAGTATAAGCCTGATTGTGTGCGGAAGGATACATGAAAGAGCTAGAGCAAATTAATGAGAACTATTTTCGCGGAAAAGCACCGTTTTTGGGAACGAACGCACCACTCTCGTGGCAGGGCGCGATATTCTCGCGGCAGGGCGTGATACTCTCGAGGCAGGGCGCGATACTCTCGAGGCAGGGCGCAGTGCCCTCCTAAAATAGGTTAGCGGGAGCACTGAAGGGGATGTAAAATTAGTACGTTATTCTGAAACTTTTTAGCATTAAAATACCTACGTTTGGGACGGGGATTTGAAATTTGTACGTTATTCTGAAATGTACGTTAAAGTGAGGTACGTTGTAATGGGGTTTTACTGTATTAATGTATATTACACGGTAATTTCATCAGGACAAAATCCCATCCGGACAAAACCTCCTTAGGTCGCAGTCGTCGTTGCAGGGCTGACATTAATCCTTTTGCATAATACGATCCAGCAAATTTAGGTGCTTTTTTAGGCCAAAATTATTCGCATTATAGTAGAGAATTTACGGTAACTTACTGTTCAACCAAATTTTAAAGAAGAAAAAAACGAAAGAAATTTTAAATAAAAATAAAATATTAAGAGAAATATGTAATTAAAAGCTGAATGTAAATAGAAATTAAGAAAAAAATATGTAAATATTATTCAACAAAAGAAAATATAATATTGTTTATTAACAAAGACAACAATGTAACCATCTAAAGTAAGAAACTATTGTCAAAAACCATAGTTAGCTATTTAAAAAATCCAAAGAATTTCAGTTAATCCAAAACTACTGAAGATGTCCGAAAGGACGAAAGTTAACTATCTTATATATAAAATGCTAACTCCTCCTGCTCCATGCCCATTTCCATAGTGACGAGCAACAATACAACCTTCATTGTTTCCAACAAATGAAAAAACACTGATTGTTAAAGTCAAAAACTTGCTGCCAACGAAAAAGACTAGATTAAAAAATCGTATCTCTTTCGTAGGTTACGATTCATCTATTGACGTCATAGATTTAAATATATACATCTATTGACATTTAAACATAACACACTAAAATAAATAAATAAATTAAATTAAATCCTAAGTAAATAATTTAACTATTCTAAATTATGAAATTCCTTACATAGAAATATGATGCTTATTTTTTTAATTTTAATAAAAAATAATAACATTCAAAACTTTGAAATTGATTAAAAAAAGTTTCAAAAATAAATCAATTCAAGTCACAAGTAGGTAAAATTAGTTTATACATTTTATGATATTTGTTAAATGTGCATAGTAATAATTTTTCAGTTTAATAAATTCATAAAAAGAAAAATTCATAAATTAAAAAAAAAATCCAATAAAATCAAAAGCAAATACGGTAACATTATTTATTTCTAAACAATTAAAAATAGTAACTCCTTTTGATTAAAAAATAGAAAAATAAAATAAATCTTAAAAACAATTGATAATGAAATTGGTTGTGGTTAAAGACTGTTTTATTTCTTGCATTAGTATTAATTTATCCACATCCTTTTTCCTTATAAAAATTTGTTTTCGGTCCTCTGCATTATTTGCGTTTTTCCCAGTTCTGGAAATTATATTTTTACTTTCAATTGATAATGAAAGTCACCCAATGTGGAGAAATGTAATATATGAAGTGGACGGAAACACAGATGAATCAATTGTTTTTAAGATTTATTTTATTTTTCTATTTTTTAATCAAAAGGAATTACTATTTTTAATTGTTTATTCAATATTACAACTCCTACTCCTATATAATTATTATTTATTTCTCATTTTATAATATCCATTACAAGTATATATTAATTTTTTTAGTTTTAAAATATAGTGGTCGTGCAATATGCCCCCATGACAGTCTGCCGAGGAAACTGAGCAATGAGGGAGACAAAAATAAGCCTGACGAGCCATTTTAACTTTAGAGGAAAGTTCACATCTAATAGTTCTAGATGTGTTTTTGTGTTTAAGTTATAACTGAAATTGACAGTAGTGACTTTGTTACATTGTAAGAGGACACAGTTTGTTAGTATCACTCTCATATTGAAAGCGACTTCTTTACTGTTGGCAGTACTGTCAATTATCACAGTCCTATCGCAGATATAATAGTTTTTAAATAAAATCAAACTTACAGTTTCTGCTGTTGCGGTTACCGTCTTACGCCGGGCTTTCGAATAAAATTAAAAGCAAGTAACATTATTTATTGGATGCTCGGAGAAGTGCAGCAAGCTGTGTCTAACACGAACTGTGGTGATCCATTTAACAAACTTGAGCGAGGAAAGAAAGCCAAGCTGTCTGTTTCCAAATTTATCTTTGTCCCCATTCTTATCTATGGTCATGAGTCTTGGGTAATGGCCGAAAGGGTGCCGAAATGTAACCCTCTTATGTGTGGCAGGTGTTCCTTACTAGATAGTGTTCAGCATCACAATAAGGCAGTCTTTAGATGTTGAACCGCCACTACTCCGCATTGAGAGGGCTCAGTTTCTTTGGCATGGCGACATGCACGGATGCCTCATACTCTCTTCCTAGGCAGTTGCTGTTTTCCAAGTCGGTGGTCACGTAAGAGACCAAGGGGTTGATGGCTAGAATACATAGATCATCTGCATCTGGGTTTGAGTCGCTTGGACATTACCGTTGAGGACATGCGCCTGATGGCGGAAAATCTTGACCGCTGCAACCCGCGACCTTAACGGATAAGCAATTTGAAAACTAAGTAAATAAACTTTCATATTGACAGCGACTTATTTACTATTGGCAGTCCTTTCAATTATCACTGTCCTATCACAGAGAAAATTTTATAATTGAAATCTAATTTACAGATTCGCCTGTCGTATGACGGGCTTTAATACTAGTAGACAATAAAAATAAGTACTGTAAATGGACGTTTCTCTAATAACTTAAAAGTAATGAAAAAAGTAAACTCGTATGAATATTACAAATGTTAAGACTTTAAAACCTTTTTTTTTTTTTTTAACTTTTGACAACAGATCTCTAATAAAAATGTATATACAGTTGAAACCCGTTAATACGAACTCTGTTAATACGAAAACATGGTTAATACGAAAAATTTTGCTGGCCCGTCCCCGTGAATGATATTCACATGTAAATTCAGCCTCTTAATGTCGTGTCAGCGATCAACATCTAATTGTTGTCGCACACTATCTTCGTATTTGTTGTGGTGTTTGTTTTCGTCTTATTCGTTCACATTGTTATGCCCTTATTATTGTCTGGAGACAAACGATCATCAGCTGATGATTAGATTGCCAACCATTGCCAAACGATGACATGCCAGTTTTTATGTACCCGATTGTCGTTGAATATCCATGGGAACAGGAGACATTATCGCCAGTCAATCAATAGTCAATTATAAATAGTTTACGTCTCCCCTTCCACGTCACCGAACCCCCTATACGCAAAAGAATTTTGGTGTCAGAAGTAGGATTCCGATTCGATACCATTTCGCCAGAAAGAACGTATTCCTGTGCGGAGTTCCAAACCAAATTGCCGTTGATGTGATACGCAAGATTCCACAGCCGAACGCTAAATTACTTCGCCACAGCCACGAGTGAACGCCGCTTCCCATCCAGATTAAAGATAAACCGGTGAAAAAAAAAAAAGAGACATTAAAAATAACAGACTTACCTAACCAAATAAGAGAAAACAATCCACGATGGCAGTACCGCCAGATTGATGCAGGAGCTATCAAAGATGCATTGCACGTAGCGACCGATACGGCCATAGCCCAGCTGGCGACGGCGACCCCCCACTCCTGGTGCGGAGCGTGTGTCGGAACTCGCCTCTCCAAGGCCTCCTCCATTCACAATGCCGCCGTTCCAGATGGACGACGAGACATCCGTCGGGGAGTATTTTAAAAGGTTCGAATGGGCGTTACAGCTCTCAAACATTCCCCCTATCCAGTATGCCGCCTATGCACGGGTTCACATGGGCGCAGAACTGAATGGTGTTCTCAAAATCCTAGCCAGCCCGAAAGAACCAGAGGCAATTTCGTGTGACGAATTAAAAACAATTCTAACCAGCCACTTTGATCGCCCTAGTAATAAATATGTGGAAAGCGTGAAATTCCGGACAGTCATACAAAACCCAGAAGAATCAGTGGCCCAATTCGCACTTCGATTACGGAAAAGTGCAGCACACTGCCAGTGCGGAGATTTTTTGGATCGTATGCTGATAGAACAGTTTCTCCATGGTCTTCACTCCCCCGAGACACGCGACGAGATCATCGCAAAACAACCAGATTTCGACAAAGCATACGCCATCGCCCAAAGTCTGGAAGCCACATGGGCCATCGGGAAGGCTGTAAGCCATTCGACTCCAGAGGACACGAACAAACTTGGCTACGAAGCTCCAAGTACGAAGTCGAACCATCGTGGGAGGAGTCAACAAAAGAAACCCCAACGAACGAATGTGAGCAACGAGTGCCATCGTTCCGCATCCAGTCACCATTCTACCACCAGAAACAAGGCTGTTCCAAAGAAACCGTGTGGCAGGTGTGGTGGTCTGCATTGGGCAGACACCTGTCGCTTCAAGACCGCGACCTGCTACTCCTGCCAGATGACTGGACACATAGCCAGAGCCTGTCGTTCGAAGGCAAGAGGATCATGCCGTACCTCACCCAACGAAACACCAGTGCCAATAGATCGCGTACAGACTCTTAACCAAATTAGGACCTCAAATCAGGTAGCCGCCCACACAAACCTGATAGACGTATCGATAGACTGCAATCATCTGCAGATAGGAAGTCGACACGGGAGCACCTTGTGGCATCGTAGGTGTTACCCGTTTGCGAAAAATCAAACCTCACATACGCCTGCAGAAGACCGACCGGCAATTCCGAAGCTGTACCGGTTCACCAGGTGCGTTGCCTTGGGAAAGTGAGTCCGAGTCACCATCGGCAGCACGAGCCGGAATATGGACTTATATGTCGTAGAAGGAAATTCTACAGGTTTAATGGGTCGCGAATGGATCGCCAATTTCGTCCACGAAATCCAATTTGACAAATTATTCGCACTCATCAAGCCATCCAAGAGAATACAGGCAAAGGACTGCTGACTGAGGGACAACAATACCAGCTAGACAGTGTAGTGAGAGAATTCAACCATGTCTTTCAAACCACAGCAGGGAAGCTGAGAGGGTCACCAGCTTCAGTCCATCTTGTGCCAGATGCCAGTCCCGTGTTTGTGAGAGCAAGAGATATCCCGCTTGCTCTACGAGAACAGTATGCTGCCGCAATAGAGGAGAAAATAAAAGCCAGCTTCTACGAACGAGTCGATTTCTCCGAGTGGGCATCGCCGACCCATGTAGTGGTGAAGAAGAACTGTGCGCTGCGAATCACCGGAAACTATAAACCTACGGTCAACAAGCAAATGATCGTGGATGAGTATCCTATCCCAAAAATAGGACATATTCAATAAAATGAGAGGGGCTGGGTGGTTCGCTCACCTCGACATCACGGACGCATACACCCATTTACCAATCAACGCCAAATTCCGGAAGGTGCTGACTCTGAACACACCGACACATGGACTGGTGAGACCAACAAGAGCCTTCTATGGTGCCGCAAATATTCCAGCACTGTGGCAACGTCGGATGGGGGAGGTGTTGCGAGAAGCAGAAAGTGTAGTCAATTTTTTTGACGACATTGTGTTTGCCCCGACATCTGAAAAACTGGTGGAAGCGTTACGCCAAACGCTGCATCGGTTGGATCACCACGGTTTCCGTCTCAACCGCAAAAAATGTGTACTTGCAGCCACTTCATTAAACTGCTTGGGACATATTATAGACAAAAATGGCCTACATAAGTCTAATGAGCACATCATCACCATACAGAAGATGGTTTGCCCATAACATCGTCTTCCGAGGAATTACAACTCTTCCTAGGGAAGGCAACCTATTATAGCGCCTTTATTCCCAACTTGTCTCACAGAGCAAAGCCATTCCGAGAAATGCTGGGCCACGACAAGTTCGTATGGACCGACAAAGCACGATAGGCCTATGAGGAGCTTAAGACCACCCTCATCTCGCCACAGGTCCTCACGCAATATGACCCCTCTCTCCCAGTTATTCTCGCCACAGATGCAAGCAGTTTCGGATTAGGGGCTGTGTTAAGTCACCGCCTAGCCAACGGTTTAGAGAGGCCTATAGCCTATGCTAAGCAATTTCAACTATGCCATTGTTTACAAGCCAACAAAGGACCATACCAACGCCGACTATTGCTCGCGCATCACGTCAATCAACAGGATAGAGGAGGAGGAGGAGGAAGATGGATTTGAGGGATTTGTGATCCACCAAATGTGCCAGTTGCCCATCCGTCCAGAGGACATCACCAAAGCCACCCGAAGCGATCCAAGACTGGGTCGGATTGTCCAGGAACTAGCACGAGGCCGAGACCTAACCCGCTCTGGTTTCAAAGCACACGAAGATAAGCTGGTTGTCTACTCTACGAACATCGTGTAGTAATTCCACCTCCACTACGGCAACCAGTCCTGGATGACCTCCACACCGGCCATCTAGGAATGGGCAAGATGAAAGGCCTTGCCCGCTCGTTTGTATACTGGCCCGGTTTTGACGCAGACATTGAACGCACCGTCAGAACGTGCGCTCAATGTGCGACGATTTCCAGCGCACCTCCCCAGTTCCAAGGGCCTATGGTTAAGAATCCATGTGGACTATGCCGGACCAGTATCGGGAAGAATGCTTCTGATAGTTGTGGACGCGTACAGCAAGTGGGTGGAAGCCAAGGTAACTTCGTCAACGACTGCGACAGCCACCATCGACATACTGGATGAGCTGTTCGCGAGATACGGAATACCAACCACCGTGGTCTCCGATAATGGCCCCCAGTTTGTCGCCGACGAATTCACAACGTACCTGAAAGTGCAAGGAGTCCAATTGCATAAACGCACAGCGTCATACCATTCATCCACTAACGGACAAGCTGAGTGATATGCACAAACGATCAAATGTGCATTGAAAGCCATGGGTACTACACCAGCCAGCTTGCAAAGAAACCTCAAACACGTTCTTGGAACGATACAGACGAGCGCCCCATGCCACCACGGAGGAGTCCCCCGCTAAATTATTTTTAGGAAGAGAACTGTACACTCGTCTGGATATGTTACAGCCACAAGACGTAAGCCAGTGATCGCAAGAGCGTCACCAAACTTCGTTCTCAGCAAAATACACATCCCTATGAGTAGGGCAAGCAGTCTATGTTTCGTCGGGAAGTCCGGCACAAAGAAAATGGCTACCGGGACTTGTCAGCCATCGCCTAGGAGATCTACACTACGAAGTGGCGGTTGACAACAAGTGTTCAAAACGACACATTGATCAGATAAAACCACGAGACGTATAACGCTTAAGTGCGCCCCATAGTGACGAAACAGGGAAACCACGAATGCCTCGTCGGGTGCGCTTTCCAAACGGCAGATCGCACAGCCACCGAGGTGATTCCGGTTGCTGCCAAAAATGAACTCGAAACCACGGCAGCAACTCCAAACCCAGCAGTAGATGCTCCGCCGCAAGATTTAAGCGACTCCCCCGAGCCAATCGCGCCACATCGACCAGATGTGGAAGATAACGTTCCTCCAGTGCGCTCTGACGCAGACACCACACGCCGTCGAGACCGACCGAGAAGAAACCTTGAAACCCTCCAGCGCTCCGGTCGCACTCGGAAGCCGCTCCAGCGGTATTCTCCCTAGCTTAGTGCAATGGGAGGAATGTCATGTCGGCGATCAACATCTAATTGTTGTTGCACACGATCTTCGTATTTGTTGTGGTGTTTGTTTTCGTCTTACTCGTTCACATTATGTCCTTATTATTGTCCGGAGACGAACGATCGTCAGCTGATGATTAGATTGCCAACCATTGCCAAACGATGACATGCCAGTTTTTATGTACCCGATCGTCGTCGAATATCCATGGGAGCAGGAGACGTTATCGCCAGGTAAAACAATAGTCAATTATAAATAGTTTACATCTTCCCCTAAACGCAAAACTTAATACGAACGATTTTTAATTAAAGTCCGGTTAATACCAAGGAAAATTTCAGAAATTTTAGTGAGAAAATGGTGATCAGAATAAAAGTTTTCAAAGTATGCAATTTTCTAAAATAAAAATTAAATGTTTTCTGTTATCTATTACCACTGACTTCTAAAGAATCACACGTTCTTTCGGGCGTGACGAACACCACTAGTCACGTGGTGTTCACTAACGCGAATCTGATTGGTTCTGTATGAGAGTGCACTTGTTTCAAAAGAAATTGAATCGCGTGGCAGTTTTAAACAGGAATCAATCGGTCTTCTTCAGCACAGACTACACAGCTGCTACCCCATGTCCGACATAAGGAAAAAGAAACGAAAGGATCTTTCGCTAGAAGTGAAATTAAAAATTCTAGATGCCGTTGACAAACCAAATGCAAAAAAAGGGGAGATTGCTAAAGAATTTGAAATTCCTCTGTCAACTTTGTCAACGTTATTAAAAAACACTGAAAAAATAAGACAGGAAGCAGAGACAAGTGGGACACTTAAAAGGAAACTGATGCGAACAGCAACACATGAGGAAATGGAAGAGGCATTGCTGAAATGGTTTCAACAAGTAAGCTTACTTTTTTCTATAGTGTACACGTGACGAGATCGTTCAACAGTGTCTAGATAGAAACCAAGATGGCGGAGTCGAAAGTGATGATGATCCCGGGCAAATTCAGCACTCTGCTCAGTCAACACAGGATATGATTACTGTGATGGACGATCTCAAATCATTTACTTTGTATGGGGAAAATGTACATTATACTCAAAAGTAAATAATGTTTTAAGCAGAAATTTTGTAATGTCATGTAGACAGACCAAAATAACAGTTTTTTACTGAAGGAACGGAATAAAAATGTACGTATTTTATAACAATAATTTTTCCATGCTTATTTCGAAAGTTATCAGAGTTGATGGATAATATGAATTCCGGATAATACGAAAACAATTTATGGTCCTGACGATTTCGTATTAACGGGTTTCGACTGTATTTCTAATGTTTACGTTCAGTTTTTAGAATTAAAACGTATTATTGGAATAATTTTTGTATCGGGTAAAAACGTGTTTTGCATCTCGTTCTTGAAGATTTATGGTAATTATACCTTTAGATCATACCTTTGCTATTTTGGCCCATCATTTAGAGTTACACAAAAAAGAAGAAAAAATATTCTTTTTTTTTTTTTTTTTTAATAATAAAAATAGTTATTCTAATTTTATGAAAAAACAGATCAAAGAACTATAAAATTCAAAATGATTAGGATCAATACCAGTCTTTTACTTAGGGAGTAATAGTGAATTTTTCTGATTAGTGACCAGAGTTTTCATGAGACACATCTTATCAGTAATTGCCTTTAAAATGAAAACTAGAGGCAAGGCAGGCAGGCTTACAGCTGTGAAATTATGTTTTGAGGATTTTAGGCATTCTTGGAAGAAATGGGTACATTCAAATAATTGCCTCCAAGTATCATTCCGTTTTATATTGGTGTGTCCTAATTCATTACCTCTTTTCTGGAACTCAATGATGTTCAGCCATGCCATCAGCCATTCCCAGCACCGAGTTTTTAGTCAGGTCGTTGACAAATGCCCTCAATTTCAACCAAAGACTGCCGTGATGCTGTCTGGTCAGCATCACAGTTTCCTACAGAGCCAGCTGTTTTGTTATTTCAGTTCAATTTGAATTGCATGTAATGTGATGAAGAAATCTAATTTCCCGAACTTGGCTACGTTCTGGTAGTCTTCGCTGCAATGCGAGTTAGCTTCTGATTTTCTTTCACCCAGTGTAGCCGTTCTCCTTCAACTTTTAAAACTCGTCCACAATATACTGCTGAGTAAGTTTCCCCGAGTGAAACACCGGATTAAACACTCCTAACATGCAGACTTTCGTCCCTTCAGTGCTCATGAATTTCATCTTCCAGCCTTCTTCTCCAAGAGAAACCGCAACGGGTAAGTTATTGGAACACAGTTCGGACTCAAAATTGATATGTGTTGTCAGTTGTTCCCCGTGCTTGGATAGATGCATAAATCTCGCTCAAATTGTGGTTGGTTCTCCAACGTCGGCTTCAAACACTCCTGCTACCTCATTGACAATTGGCAAATTATATCTTCTGGGATCGTGCTATATTATCCACATTTGAACATTTCCTATGGAGCAGCTACAGACATCCTTCATCATCTTGTATGCACGTGCAAAAGAGTTGATGTTTCTGTGAAATTTATGTTCTGAGGATCAGAAGTATACGTTGAACGTGCGAAGGCAACAGAAACTCATGCATCGGTATATCCACTTTTGTCCAGTTATAAAGGAAAAAGAATTGATATAACCACAAATGCATTGATATATGACATAACCGTTAGATTAAGCTTACTTTATTCTTATTCGCAGAACAAAAATCCTGTGTAGTGTATTCTACATTTGATCATTTACCTTAGAAATCTGCGCCCATGTTAATTATAAATAGATGCATACTAATTATTAGTGATGTCCGTTGGATCCGGATCTCTGATTCGGATCTGAAAATATCCGGATTTCGGATCCTTTCGCTGGATGCGTATTAAGACTAATTAGGACTTAAGAGGACTAGGCTATCACTTAATAAAAGCTTTTATAAACTGCTTTCAGAAAAAGTTTCCATATACACAATTTCCTGTCTAGGATCCGATTTTCGGATCTCTGATCCAAGATCCGGATCTCAGATCTCGCATCCAAGATCCGGATCAGAGATCTCGGATCCAAGTTCCGGATCTCGGATTTCTGACCAACATCCGGTTCTCGGATCTCGGACCTAGGTCCGAAAAAAAGATCCGGATATCCGGATCTTGAATTATCCGGATCTTGACATCACTACTAATTATCTTACAATATTCCACGGAATACACAGTTATAAATATAATTATTAGGATCATTAGAAAATATTTTTTTCTTGGGTTGGAACACGATCCGAACTGAAATCTAAAAGTCTTTGTTTACCCGAGGCATGTAAACAAAGAAGAGTGAACAATTGTCATCAGTTCCGCCTCGTGTACCACATCAGACTTTAGAGAAAGAAAGATGGCATAAAATGAAAGCTGAAGCTGTTGGTGAGATACAAAAATGGTGGGTAAATAAGTAGCATTAATGAAATGTGATAAATGTATGTAGTAATTTAGTCAAGTCATTATGTGAAGGCTTTTACAAAGCAAAAAATTTAGAGCCTGTACATTTGAAAATTATCTTTCACTTTGTAATAAATTCATGTTCAACTGCCTATGTCTGAATTTGCATTCACATGCACTTCCTCATCTCTTCTGAAGGTAGTAATCTGATGAAATCTGCATTTGACATTAGAAGGGAAAGACAGTTGTTTTTTAGGGATTTGGATAGATTTTTCTTTTGGTACTGTTTAAGAGATGTGAATATTCAAAGGTCTTCTATTTGTGTCTCCCTCTACAGTCCATTTCATTAGTCTCCTCGGGCATACTTTATCATGGTAGACTGATTGACTGGATGATCATATGAATTTTTACCTTCTATCGTTTAAACAACATTCTGGAACTCTCTATGCAATCTACGGAGTGTAAAAATAGGTTAATACAGTGCGGACCCGGTTGAACGCTGTCTTCGAGAGCCCCGATTTCGAGCCGAGGTCG
>JAHWFO010020901.1:926387-940727 GCA_023313115.1 Rhysida immarginata
TTTTTTGATCCGATGTGTGGTTCTCGAGATTTTTCAATGTCTTCAGATAAATTGAACACCCGGTATATATAAATATCGTCATTTACAAAGGTCTCGTTACAAGTATAACTGAATATCACATCTATCATGCAGACGATTGCTTCTTCTTGGACGACAATACTTCTGTTCATTGCGCACAGTTGGTGCAGTGGGTTAGCGAGCACGAAGATCACTTGTTTTTGGCCCAAAGCCCAGATCTCAGCCCCATAGAAATTATTTGGGGATATAAACAATATCAGGAACAATTTCATAAACCTCCAGAAGGTAGGACAAAATTTCAGATCCTCCTCCAAAGAGTGAATAAAAATGCATGGTTACTAAACTAGAGAATAGAATAAAACTTTAGCAACCCTGGAAAAAAGCACGAGGGTAGGACAAAAACCCCACGGAGAAATTCCCAAAGTACAGAATACTCTCAACAATAACCTTAATAACCTTTACATAAATTTAATATCTTTTATATATATTTTAAATTTTTTTTTTTTTTTTTTTTTTTTTTTTACAGCCCATAGAAAATTTTTTTCTTTTTCTTTTTTTATTTACAAATACTTATAAGCAAAAGTCATTTTCTTGAAACTCGTATATTCATTTTAAATTTTTTTAAAAATTATTTTTATCTAAGGATCACATATGCATGTAATTGTTCAGAGTGTGCTCTGAATACTCCTGTAAACTATACCTAATCACTATATATATTTTATTTCCTTAAAAGAAAAAAGTTTTGAATAATTCAAGCTAATTTTCTCATTTATTTTTTTTGTATGATGCGTATTTTTCGAGAAAAACACCTGGTACGGATGGTCTGAATCACTGTATATTTTATTGCAGTTAAGAAAAAGTTTGAATAAAGTTTGAATGGCGATTGGTCTAAAGCAGTTTGGCCCAAATCCCGTTTGGTCTAAATCCTGTTTGGTCCAAATTCCGATTGGTCTAAAAGGAGTGGAAGATTTTCAAATTTTCTCGTTTTCAGTGGAAGATTTTCAGTCATTTTAGTCTCCTTTTAGACCAAACGGAATTTGGGCCAAACTGCTTTAGACCAATCGTCATAGGCCCAAAACTATGAGACAAATCAAACCGCTTGTGTAGTTAACAAAATTTTAAAAAAGAAAAATTAATAACAAAAAAAATTTTAAATTAAAAAAAAGATTCAGTGGATTTCAATGCTTTAAAAAATAAATGTTTTTGTGAGATTTTCCTATTGGATAACGAGTGAAATTGGAACGAGGTTAAGGCAGAATCGTTCAGAATCTGTGGCAATGGAAATGATTGGCACAGAAGTAGCAGTGTCAGATTAATGGATGCAGGTGCGATAGAAGGCCATATCGCTAATATTTCGAAGAGATTTTAATTTTACTTTTTTACTTATTTTTCAAACCCGCTTAGCCGTATGGGTCGCGGGGGCAGCAGCCCTATGGAGGATCTCCAGCGATCGCGATCTTCCGCCATCAGGTGCATGTCCTCCGTGGTAATATCCAAGCGACTCGAACCCAGATTCTCCATGTAGTCTAGCCACCTGGTTCTAGGCCGACCCCTTGGTCTCTTACCCACCGGCTTGGAAACTAACAACTGCCTAGGAAGACCAGGTTGCGGCATCCGTATCACGTGGCCATACCAGCGCAACTGAGATCTCTCAATGCGGAGAAGTAGCGGCTCAACACCTGAAGACTCCCTTATTGTGCTGCTGTGCACCCTATCTAGTAGGGTAACACCTGCCACACCTCTCAGAAATCTCATTTCGGCCGCTTGTACCCGCGATCGCACTCTTTTTCGGTCATTACCCAAGCCTCATGACCATAGGTGAGAATGGGGACAAAGATAGGCCTTGTTACCTAGCTCGCGTTTCGTTACCACGGATCGCCACAGTTCACGTCTGACACAGCTTGCTGCACCGATCCGAACATCCAATTTTTTCTCCTGCCGTCCATCACTCGTGAATGCAATCCCGAGATACTTGAATTTCTCCACCTGTCTCAATGAGGCTCCCCTAACAAGGCTCCTTCCCGTGACACCCCTCCCCCTATTATAATGTATCAACAGTTAGTGTCGGGTGAGATGGGCGTCAAGGGTTTAGGACTGATAACACTGGGGTGTGAATCTTAAAATTAAAAAAAAAACTCTTCAGCAGCTAATTATTTAAAATTACAAAAGTATCTCTCTTTATTCCTCAGCAAGGACATAATATTCAAAAAGGTGCAATATACAGGTATTGGACATTGATACTGAAACACCTTTGCAAATAGCACTGGATACCCCCAGGGCTGAATAGAACCTTCTGCTAGGTAATTAATCGTATGCATATGAATGAATCACGTGTCAGAGGTCTTGGTAGTCACTCCAGTAGAAAAGTTCGATAGTAAGCTTCAAATTGTCTGTGCAGAGCGCTATAATGGGAGACATATCCGACTTCAAAAGAGGGCAGATTGTTGGGGTGCGTCTAGCAGGTGCATCTGTGTCCAAAACTGCCACACTTTGTGATGTCTCACGTGCTACAGTATCCAGGGTGATGTGTGCATATGAACAGGAAGGACGAACCACGTCCAGGAGGAGCAACTGCAGGGGAAAACGGAAGTTGTCGGAAAGAGACGTCAGGACATTGACCAGGATTGTTGCACGAAAGCGGAAAACCACCGCAGAAGAAATCACCGCAGAAATGAATACACACCTCCAGGAACCTGTGTGCACGAAGACAATCCGTCGTTACCTGCATAAATCCAACATCCATGGCAGGGTTGCTATACCGAAGCCTTTCATCAGTAGTACAAATGCCTCCAAGCGGGTTCAGTGGTGCCGGACGCATAAAACCTGGACGTTGGATGACCTCAAACGCGTCATATTCTCAGACGAGTCCAGCTACACTGTCTTCCAAACAACAGGGAGGGTATTCGTCTGGAGGAGCCCCTCTGATGCCTACAACCCAGACTGCTTGGCACCCACAGTCAAACACGGAGGTGGATCAGTAATGGGTGGGTCAGTAATGGTTTGGGGTGCAAACTGTGCAGGACCTCTACCGATCCTTCCCAAGACGTGTTACTGCTGTGCTGGCTGCCCACGGTGCCCCAACACCTTATTAAATAAAGATTTTGGATTTCTACCAGGTGTTTCAGTTTCAATGTCCAATACCTGTAAATATGCATAATCAGACATATGATAAGTTACACGGCGCATGGACTTTAACTCTGTACAGAAAGTAATTTCCGTAGAGGGCCCTCTCTGAATCAAGGTAACTACATCACTAATTGACTATTATTCTCCTTAAATTAGCGCATTAATCAAAACGTGTGCAAGATTTCGCAACTAATCACCATGCGCAACGACTCGAGCGCACCTCAGTTGTGCAGGCGGGTCCTTGTAAAGCGATAACGCTACGTTGCTATTTCGTTCACGCACCCATCGGCAGTGCTTATTGTACCCAAGAAATAGACGCATGCTCGCGTCGCACGGACCTTTTAATTAAGTAATGCATAAGAGGAGGTCTGTAGTAACCTCCTGTTCGCACTCCGTGTTCGTGAACTCAATAGAGCAGCTTTAAATGCACTCCGGTGGTTGTGACCAATAAGCTTTTGCTCGGCGAGAGCAACAGGCACGCCCACACGGACAAAATGCGCAACTCCCAGTCAAAATAATACTTGGATCACGAACTCTTGCATAGAAACTGAAATCTAGCCTAGTTGCGTCATCAAGACCTCTCCATAATACTAATCATGCATGCTAAGCAAATACTATAATTCATTATCCATATTACAGTTATAGAATAACATTATTATAACAAGAACAATGCGATCTCATTACTACGTGTTTTCTAATGTTCAGTTACGCAGTTCTCACTATTTCTATGAGCACAGTCTCCGAGATACACGAACAACTGTTCCAGTTAGATATTACGTATTCGCTTTACTTTCACTAATTGATCCTGTAATTGCAATATTCCTTTGCATAAATCAGCAAGCTTCCCCGGACACACAACACAGAACGAACTCACCCAATAATGTCATCTTAATGGCTTGTTGTCTTCAACAGTGTGTCGAATCTCAATTGCCGATCGAACGCGATGACTAGTCAGACTTATCATCGAAATTCCAATGGACCCGGATTACTTTCTTTTCAATTAAAATTGTGTACAATACTTTAGTACAGTATGATAATCAAAATCATTAGCAACCGGCCAGAGAGCATAAACTACAAATGAACAATTCTTGAACGTTCCGGCGTTCCCACTATTTTGACTATTTCACGTCCATTCACAGCGGTTGCTCACAGCCAAAAAAAAAAAATATATATATATACATATATGAACTAAAAAAATGCACAAACCCCAACAATACATAGATAAACCGAGATTGCACAGCTTCTCGGAAAATATCCCAGAAACAATGTTGTTTTCTCGGTAACAATGGCGATTCCTATTGCACGAACATCGTTGTAAACAGCAATTGCCAACAATTACTTAAAACGACCACAGCCTTTTAAAAACGAAAATAAAACATCTTAAAATATATTATTCCTGAATAATAAAATAGATATTATCAAATAATTAAACATCAGACATAAGAAATAAAGAGAGAAAAATTCACACCAAAAATATTAAAAAAACTACCCATAGTTTATGACTAAAATTAAACAAACCCCTACACGTTCTCTACCGGACCCATGTGACACTCACTGACATGAAACGTCACACTTGAATTTCTCCACCTGTCTCAGTGAGGCTCCCCTAACATGGAGAGCGCACTGAGCAGGCTGTCTTGAAAGGACCAGAACCTCGGTTTTAGCCACACTGATCTTCATCCCAGCTTCTAAACATTTGGCTGCAAACCGGTCTAGTGCATGCTGAAGGTTCGTGCGAGAAGACCCAAAGAGCAACCTTTCCACCAGGCAGTCGCCCACACAAACACGCTCATCGCCTCGGTTCCCCCTGTCTATCCAGTCCATTAAGACAATGAACAAGAGGGGCGACAGTATGCACCCTTGGCGGAGTCCAACACCCACGGTGAACGGTCTTGACTTAATGCCATTTATCCGGACACACATCTCAGAGCTTTCGTACAGAGACATGATAGCAACCAGTAATTGCCCATCCACTCCATACTCTTGCAACACTTGCCAGAGCTTCTCTCGAGGAACTCTGTCATATGCTTTTTCGAGGTCCACAAAGCAAGCGTAGACCTCTTTTGCATACTCCCAGGATTTCTCAAAGATTTGCCTTAGAGCAAAGATGTGATCCCTCGTGCTTCGGCCAGGTCGGAAACCACAATGCTCCCCCGACAGTTTGAAGTCGAATATTTCCCGACTTCTCTTCTCCAGACACTTAGCTTACACTTTCCCAGGAATGCTGAGCAAAGAGATGCCTCGATAGTTGTTGTAATCTCTCTGATCTCCCTTTTTGAAGACAGGGATCATAATTCCTGTCTGCCATTGCTTAGGGGCCTGTCCAGATATCCAAACAACCTGACACACTCGAGTCAGCCACAGGATACCATCCTTATTTAAGGCCTTTAACATCTCGGACCAGATTTCATCATCACCTGCAGCTTTGCCAGTCTTCAGGGACTTAATTGCCCATCTGACTTCTGTTTCAGTGATACTACCATGACTATTCTCCGCTCCAAGGTGCACCTCATGTGCCTCAGTTATTGCTGTCACCAGATTAAGAAGAGATGAAAAGTATTCCTTCCACCTATGCAATACGCTCTCCTCCGTTTTCAGAAGCCTCCCATCTGAACTCTTAATAGTTTGCCGAACCATAGTCTGCCTCCAATCTCTCCCTGAACTTCTCCCAGGCCTTGGCTTTAGCTGTTGATACTGTCTTTGCTGCTGCTTTTCGCGCCTCAGTGTACCGCACTCGATTCGAAGTTGACTTATTTGCAAGCCATAGCAAATAGGCTTCCTTTACCTTGACAGCTTTTTGGACTTCACCGTTCTACCATGCAGTCCTTTTCTGACCGCTCTGCGCTACACTCAGCCGCTCACGACCACAGCACAATGCAGCCGAAGTAATCACAGCAGTTTTAAACAACTGTCACTCCTCTTCAACAGTGCCACGATCACTCGGTAGTTCTTTGAAACTTGAAGATATGTTATCTGCAAAGGTTTTCCTCACAGCTCTATCCTCCAATGCCTCCCATTTGATGCGCCAAGTTTTGTCTGAACCTAGTATTTCGCTTGGTTGGCATGGATTCAGAGAACCGCAAAGTGCAGACAACAAGGTGGTGATCAGTTGATAGTTCTGCCCCTCTTCTCACACGAGTATCCAACACTGATCGGAATAAGTCGGCTGAAACGATTACAAAATCAATCAGTGACTTCTAACAACAAGCACCTCCCATTCGCATTTAAATCGGGGTCACATTCCTCCCAATCACGCCTTTCCACGTTTGGCCATCAGCCCCTACGTGTGCATTGAAGTCGCCCACCAGGATGACAGAATCTGCACTACCTCTCCTGCTAAGAGCAGCATCAACTTCATCTAGAAAAAGTGGGTACTCTGTGACTGCATTCGGAGCATATGCAACGAATAGAGAGAGAGACCGTTTCCTTATCTGAAGCCTCAGGAGACAGTCTTCCACCTAAGGGGGTCCAATCTGCATCATAATCTGCCAGCCGGGGACTTGTGAGTATCCCCACTCCCGCCTGGGCAGTCATGTTAGGGTCGACACCAGAGTAGAAAAGCTTCCACCCTCCTTCTAAGTCCACAGTTCCAGAACCTGCACGTTTCGTAGAGGTAATACCTATGATATCCAGTCGATACTGTTTGGCTTACTCCACTAACTCTGATTCCTTTCCTGTCATGGAGAATACGTTCCAAGTGCCGATTGACAGCACCCGATCATGTTGTCGCTTTACACGTTTCTCCTCCTGGGTAAAGGCATGCGCTGTCCCCGACAGTTTCTCCAAGCGCATAGCGAGTGCACTGGTGGGGCTTCTCGGAGGCGTTGCTTCGAGATAACAGCGGGGAGACTGGCGACTATTTTTCTAACGAGAGCCTCTGCCTAACTCCTGAACGCGGGTGACTTTAACCTGCGCCACACCAGAGGCAGTATGAATTCTCTCATTCGTCGACATCATGAGATATATGTTTGTTTGGATACTCTTCGTCTCACTTCTCAACCATGACCTTTCTGGTAAGGGTGACCCTAAAGTAGCAGTGCTACAACCAGCATAGCTCACAGAATCCCTGAAGCACCCAAACCCCTGACCCACGGTAAGGGGGCATCCACTCAGGGGAGAGATTTTAATGGGTTTCGAAATTTGTCTTGGTTTCCCTGATCAGAAGAGGGCATAAAAAAAACTGAAGCTCAAATCCTGTAATCGCTGCACTACAGGACCCCAAAAAGTTTTCTTAAAAAAAAAAAAAAAAAAAAAAAAAAGAGCGAACTGCAGTATGCAGAGGAAAATATGGTAATTACGTATGAAGATTGCATTACAGCAAACAATGATATTTTCAGTAATTCCATCCATGTCTTAACATACATAATGGAAGAAGCCATTAATCAGACAAGTTTTATAGATTTGACAATGATCAAGATTTAAAACTAAAATTTCAAATATCTTGGAACATAAGGAAAGCACGTGAGAACATCATATATCTTGGAAATTTAAATAATTTTTAAATTCAGACTATTAACAACTTGCCCAATATAGTAAATTATAAGAAAATCTAGTAACATGAACCAAACAAAATCTTAGGTATCTTTTCTAAAAAATGCTCTTATCTACCTTGTATCCAATTCTAAAAATAAGGAAGAATTAAACCTCGAAAAACAATAGCAGAAGATATGAGACAGGGGTTTCCTAAGAAATTAATAACTCCTTAATCACCGAATACAAAAATGACAATTAACCATAAAAAGAAGGGATTTGACCCTTTGGAAGACAATTAACCATAATTGTTCTCTCGACAAATTGTATAAAACTTTCACCTTTCTAAAACTTTATATACCATATTTCTTTGACTTTAACTTTTCACATGATTATTTGAAGGTGTCATCAGTTTGTGGACAGTGTTAAATGCATTCATTGTAGTTATGTCACGTTCTTGCTTCTTTTTTATTTCATTTTTTTTTTCATTTTTTTTTTAAATTTATTGGTGAATATTTTACATTTCTATTTGTTTCCTAAAGAAATTACTGTACATTTACTTTAATATCGTAAGGACCCAGTCGAACGTGGTCTGCTACGACACAAAATTGGCTCCAATGCTGTTTTGGTATGTCTTTAAATTGAATCATGGAAATCAAAGGAATCTAACTCCATTTAAACAAATTTTTGAGGAGAGATAAAAAACATTTATAAAGCCATGGTTTTTGTATAAACTACTTGGTTTATTTTTTAGTGCTTTAGAATCATGATGTGAAACTGATGTGATAAAGAAAATGCGTATTCTTATATAGTGTTTATGTAAAAAAAATTTAAGCCTGAAATTAGTTGGTTTTTGTTTTCCATAATAAATAAACATAACAAAATGTTGCATATAATATTTAGTCTTATCCAAATGGTATGGAAACTTAAGAAATGTCAAGAAAACAAATCTATTCATGACTTAATAACAAACAAACATATAACTTACGTTATGTTTATATTGAGACGTGACTTACCCCTTTGTCTCACACGCACTTAAACTTTTGTCTAAATTCTCTATCCTAGTCCCTGTACCTTGACCTCTGTGATTATTATGCTTAAATCCTAACGCACATACTCTTAATAATTAAAAATGACTTACCTGTTCAGTTATCTGGTCTTACTCTGTGATCACATAGTGGTACAACGATAACGTCTGAAGTTTCTCACTCTTGCCTTAATATACTCTATCTTATAAGTAAACAAAGCCGTGCCCCCTTCCTATTAACTTCCCAGGCCTAACTCTCGTTTTATTTTTCTCTCAGAAGCACGATAAAATAGTACACAACAAAATTTAATACACTAAAATCCTACTTCTATTAAGGGTTAAATTAAAAGGGGATATAAAAGAGTAATTTTAATGACCAAACAAAATATCTTGATGTGAGAAATTTAAAGGTAATTAATAATAATACACAAAAAAAATGCAGAAAAAAATGGACAACAGTTGCTCTAACGATAAGAAGATTAAGTAGATGTAATATTGAAATTGTTAAGCAATATTGCCTCCTTTTTTTTCCTTTTGTTGTTGTTAACCCTTACCACAGTCTTAAATTCACGTAAGTCACTTTATATCAGATATGAATCAGTTCTATGATATAGTACAGTACTTATCTTTCACTGCTCACTACTTATCGGAGATACAATTCCTGTCAATCTTCTATTGATGGATCCTTTTGTTCTGCCTCATCAAGAGCTATCAATCGTGCTCCTGCTGGCTTCACTTAGCTTGGCCGCTGGACTCGTGCTACTCGGCGCTATTCGATGCTACTCGCTGTTGTCTCTTGGTCTGCTGTCGACTTCAAGCCTGATGCACAACGGACGATCGGTGGGGTACGCTGACTCTTGCTCGCTAGCTCCACATGCCTCGCTCCCTAAGCAGCCCAGCTGTTGGAGTTTACGTCGTGGATCACTAGACCCACTACCCAAAAGGATGCCGACCGACTACCTGGTGTTAGATTTAGCCAACGAAGCTATACCTTATCGTGCTATCTCTCCCCGTCCGACGGTATCAGCCTCTCTTTTACCCAGACTGTGCTCCGCGCCTAGACAATACCAACTGTCGCTCGAGCCAGCTCTCCCACCTTTCGCTGCTGTGCGTCTGCGATGATCTTGGCATTCATACCTCTTGCATCGTGCTTTGCTGCTCTCGATCGGCTCAGCTCCCTGCCTAACTTTGCTCGAGTGAAGGTCGTTGTCATGGCAACGCACACTCTTCTTTTCTCACTCATTGTTTAAAGTTTGTTTCACGCCAAAACTCTTCACACAAAGGGTAAGAACGTGTTTTCTATTGAGCCCAGTATCGCCATTAAAGAAATTATTTTATTTTAATACAACTTAACTCTTTATTGTGCCAATGACATGTTAAATAAAACGAGAGAGAGAGAGAGAGAGAGAGAGAGAGAGAGAGAGAGAGAGAGGAGGAAAAAAAAATATAATAAATACTTTTAGTTTGTAGATAATAAATCCCACCACCGGGGGGGGGGGTTATATCTTTCCCAAACAATTTGCGATTTCTAGTCGAATTCAAATTATCTAAAATTTTCTATTTATTTACATAGATAAGCTCTTTATGACTAGAACTTTCGATCTACAGGAACTTTCCTAGCCATCAATGCAACATAGTTGTCTGGATCATGCTATTTAAGATATAACTCATACATTATATAAGAGTAGTAATATACAATTGATTAAAACTATACTCCTTTTAATGGAAAAATAGAATAAAATAAAATAAACAATAAAAATCACCCGATGTGGAGAAATACAAATGAGGTGGAAATCTTAGAGACTGATGTGGACAAAAGAACACAAGTGAAGAGAAGGTCTGGTAGTCGGACCTTCATCTCCAGATTTTCTCCAACTTTATGTGCATCGTCTGACCTTGTGTATCTTCCTGTGTTTCTACTGTGACTGTTACTCTACAAGACCTTCTCTTCATCTGTGTTTTTTTTGTCCACATCAGTCTCCATAAGACTTCCACCTCCTTTGTATTTCTCCACATTAGGTGATTTTTATTATTTATTTTATTCTATTTTCTATTAAAAGGAGTGTAATTTTAATCAATTGTATATAACTCATACATGCTTCTAACTGACTAAGTACTTGATAGGTGTCTACGTTTTGAGCAATACTATTGTAAAGAGCAACTCTGTATGGAAATTTACGAATGTGAGCATCCGTTAAGGCTTCAACATTCGATTTAATAGCAAATGCCCTATTATGATGTTTTCCACGCATATCTTGGGCTGATAATCCAGAAATTAGCAACTTGCATAACCTTTTAACATGAGCCTCAGTCACTCCATGAAGACTACAGAATGCTTTTTGGCAAAGTATGTACTCCTAAGAGCCTAGTTTTATTTTATACAAATAAGATGCCAAGCGTTTAACTCCATCATCAGACTTCGCTCTTCGTCTTCGAATTGGATGAGATGATATCAGTGTTTGTATGTATGTAACCTGTGCCTTCTTGTTGCCACCTGTTCCCAAGGAATTAAACTCTTGCAGTATGCAAGCCCTTCCATCATTAGTAAATTTTGCAAAACATTTCCTTTTGCATAGAAATTATAAATTAGAGCATGTGTTAAATTATAACATACGGAATTTTGTAGGTAAATACAAACCTGCAATCAGGCCTAGTTTTTCTAGGAGGAACTGTTTTCCCAACCCAATTTATATGCGATCGTCCTTCGTATTTAAGCCTCTTAATCTTATTTCTTTTCCCTTTAACTTCGCCATCAGAATTATCACTTCCACTAATCATGTTGCAGTCAGCCATTTCACTAATAAACTAAACAAAACAGCTGGGACTCGACATCAGTAACACACTAACTCCATGGATTAAGTTGGTTCTTGAACTCCACGCACTCTTTAATTCTTTGTAGCACGCTACTTACCATTGGAATTAGGTGTTTTATGTGCTATACGTAGATAGAATGCTAAGCTGTAAATACATTTTCATCAAAAAATCATAAATGACAAAAAGTGGAGGTAGGTGGTTTTTGATTTGCCTGATTCAATTCTATTTCTGGTTTCGTGAATGACGTCTTTTCACAAATTTTGACTGCTTATTTTACATTTAACGACATTTATGATAAATGTATACATGTTATACATTTGAAACTTTACTAAAATTTGGTTTGTTTCTTGAATTTCCGTCACCAAAGGAAGCCAGCGCAAAGTTTCTAAAGCTAAATGGTGATAACTAATAGAAAGTGTACGGCTACATCTAAAAACTGTTGCGATCAGTCACTTTCAAGATGAACACATCCTCAAACGAAGATAAGTCATTACTACAATACAACCTCAATAAATCGAATTCCTCCCTAAAGCCTGGTTTCCACATGCATAAAAACGACAGAGACCACACGGCAGAAAAATTTTTTGATGTCACTTCCTGCTTTCGAGTGGGATTGAGTCATAGCCTACAAAGATAAGAGAGTTTTCAGTCGGGCTGAAAGACTAAAGCAGAAAGTGAAGTCATAAATTTTTCTGCTTTGTGGTTTTTGCCATTGTTTTACGCATGTGGGAAGAACATATTCCTCTGTTATCTCTTTGATGGTCGGAGCTATGGTGCCCTTGCTGTGATGAAAATTGAAATGTTTCTTTTCATTTGTGATGTTCAACCCATCGATAGTTTTTATTGTGCTTAGTCCCACATACTCCAACTGATTCTGCTCATGCTTAATTTGAAGTTTCAGTCCATTCTCTATCGCTCCGGGGCTAAAACCTCTATAATTTGAAGCAATAGAACCTCAATAAATCAAATTTCTTGGAGGAAAATTAGTTTCTATAGATCGAAGCTAATGCAAATAAATACACCACAAATCGAATTTTGTCAAACCGGACCTCTATTAATCAAATTGATGTCAGTTTATCTCGTCTCCCTTAGAAGTTTTCATAAACAATTTGATTGGTTTTCATTTCATAAGCAGTTCTGGTTGGCTTTACTCTATTCCAATTGATCAAATACAAGGTGCTACCCAAAATTTCCGAAAATTTCTGCTGCAATGATCATAGGGATATTTTCCATTTATCGAAGCACCCCTAGAAGTCTGAAGGCTGTAGGGTGTTTTAAGACCAGTTGTGATTCCACTTGGATATCTTCAGTGGAGTCAAAATGTCACCCTTTCATTTCGAGGATTAGTCGCAGGGGGGCTAGGTCAGGAGAGTAGAGAGGAGTACTGTTGCCATATTGTATTTTTCCAGGAATGCGTTCACAAAGAGCAAGAAGTGTGCAGGCACATTGTCATGGTGGAGCAACTATAGTCTTTGTTCTTCCACAATTCGGGCCCCCAGTCTCTTCAAAACCTCGCAATTAAAACTTCTTGTTGACAATCTGACCAGTTCAAATAATTTAGAACTTTTCAGAAGCACAAGAACATGTTGCAACAGCAATAACTTGCAAAGAAATGTGCCTACGATTATGAAACTTAGCAGGAAAGCAGCTGAAAGTTGCACCAAGAGGCATCTAGTACAGAACCTCGTGCTGTTTTTGGTTTGGGCAGAATATTCAGATTCTCGGATATTTTGGGTAGCACCTCGTATTCGTTCTACCAAATAATTTGCACTATAAATTGAATTATGTGCACTATTAGACAAAAATAAATGTACACCCCCCCCCCCCCCCCCTTTTTTTTCCTTTTTTTTTTAATACTTAATTATGATACATCGATCCTCAATAATTCAAATTTTATTTACTTACCCTTGATAAATCAAAGACTTCTGTAAATCAAAGCATTTTGCTCTTCCCTTGAGATTGGACTTATCGAGGTTCTACTGTATTTTTAAAAAGTTTGCTTACCTAGCCTATTGAATGCTCACAAACAACAAAAGCGATTTTCAATTCTAGTGTTTGCGTTGAGTTTTGATTTGAACAACTGCCAGCTACTGTGAAAGACTGCTGCAATGTTTTCTTCCTCATGGACTTAAAGTAACAAGGGAATCCCTCCAACATGTACGTCACAGATTTCCACCAAATTGAAATATGTTAGTCAATTGAAGCTACAATAGATGCTTGCAAAATAAGAGAGTGCGAAATTTTGTTTCCTTCAAAATAAACCACGAAAACGAAAAATTTGAGCCTACATATTCATACAAGGACTCCATTGTTAAAGTGGTGTATGAGTATTAATGCGCTTAACGGAACTTCTTTCTTCCACTACTCAGCTATAAGCACGAATCCACTTCACTTGAAATCAATGGAAGTAGACAGCAGCAGACGACAATTGAATGGCTTCTCAAGTTTCTAAACAAACTTAATTTTTAAAAATAGATTATTACAATTAAGTAATTGGCTTCCAGTAAAAAATGTGTAGAGTAATTAATAACCATTTCCTTAATTTATTATTTCATTTTATTAAGTAATCCGGTAATCAAACAAGGGGCTGGCTTCATGTGCAACGTTGAGTAATACGTTGCATTGGTGAGGGGGTATGTAATCCGCTGCATTTTACCCTCTAACCCGCTTATTATGAACTCTCTTAATACAAAATCCCGTTTAATACGAAATTATTCTCTGGCCCGACCCCATCGATGTAATTTACATGTAAAATTGCCCCAATAATACGAACATTTTTTTATGAAAATACTGTTATTACGAAAAAATTTTGGCATTTTTTTTTTGTTTAAAACAACGTTTTTTAAATAAAATAAGAGTTTTTTTCACGAAAATAAGGTGTCAAA
>JAHWFO010020901.1:940827-996199 GCA_023313115.1 Rhysida immarginata
CCCCCCTCCCGATAGAAGAGCGGCCATTAAAAACCTCTGTTTTAAGCCTAAGTACAAGATCAGCAATTTTCCATAATAAACATGTAAAAATGATCACATCCTTATTTTTAAACGAATATTTTTAATTTTACAGTTCAGAATTGTTTATTAACGTAAGAAATGACGCGAAATTAACTTTTTAAGAACTTCCACTGCCATTGCTATCCCAGAAGCCATTGCCAACTATGGCGTCGGGCCCTGGTTAACAATGTGATCGGATGAAAACGTGAAGAGATCGTTTGAATTTCATACTGTGAAACTCTTTACAAAAGCGACAAATACGGATAATTTGCTTGGATAACGTTTAACAATATACGGTGATAATTTTTTGACTTAATAAAAGTTAGAAATTTTGATAGGCGACGTCAGAAAAACTAACATCGATGTTTAATCAGCAACCAAACGTCGTAATTGTTAAACTGCAAAACGTCAACATTTTGTAATTTCTAAATCAGTATATTATTTGGAAATAATAAATGTCCTAGTATATTTACGTGTTCCTTCATTACAATACATTAACATAAACACTTATTCAATATCAATAGATAATGATTTCCAAAGGGTTTAAGAAAATCGAAATGAAACATCGATGGTGCAAAAGCATCGAAAATTCGATGGCCGAAACTTTTTGAACATCGATACTTTCGGCTGTTCCGTTTCAGCCGTGCATTAATACGTGTAAATCTAATCGAGGCATGCAAATAAAAAAATTTCCTAAGAAATTGATCATGCAAACGTGCAACTTTTTTTTTTATTTTTTTTTTATTAGTGTATTTTCTTAAAGGATGCGTGCGCCTACCGCATTGAATGAATTAAAATCGTTTTTCTTATCCCAAGATGATTCTTTAGATGAATTGCTAAATTACTTTTATAAATGGAACGATTATGTAAGCAAAAAATTAATTGTTAAGAGTAAACAAACCATGATAACGGATTATTTTGTCCAGAACACACAATAACAATAAAAGATAAAAATTGTCTATTTTTTGTCTTTCTCTGATATTACGAAACTCGGATATTACGAAAAGATTTTTGGTTCCGTAGGAATTTTGTATTAAATGGGTTAGAGTGTAATTTTAAATAAAAATAGTATTCATGGATGCTTACCTCACCTTATAAGTTATACCCAGGCGAATATTTGTACAGCAAAATTAAGGTTTAATGCTTAATAACAGTGCTCTAACTGCAATTCTTTGGCGATCGCTGCTAATGATTTTCCTTTTCCTTCTTACCGCCATGTTTGTTGAACTCTTACCGCCATGTGCACTTCCGGAGCACTCCACTGCCGCGCAACGCTATCGCTTCCACAGTGTGCTTGTGTGCAAAAAAAAAAGTGTATGTGGGGTTCTTTTGAAAAATGAATTTAGTTTCCACAGGCAATGCTTTTTGAGGAGATTACCTGCATTTTGTTATGTGATGTATTCCGTGGCACACACTTTTATATCTACAGTCTATGGCCTTTATCACTAAACCTAATTATGATCCTGTAAAATAGATTTGTCCTCCTCTCTTATTAATAAATACTACATCTTAATACTCATAGCAGCATTTGTGACATTATTTTACTCTTAGCGGCTCTAAATTGCAGCTCCCCTTTTGATTTGCTTATATACTCTCCTACTCTCAAGTATCACTTACCTGCTTAACGATTTGGGCATCCCTATCTTGCGATCATATAGTGTCAGAATAATCTCACTCACTTACATTGATATTACTGATTTCATAAACTACAAATCCCGCTTATGCTCCTTAAGACCCCCGGTTCTTTAATTACCTCCAGTAACATCACAAAATTTTTGGATACTAAAATTCATGTTTATTAAAGATAAATTTAAAATAATAATGTAAAACGGAACTACATAAAAGGGTAATATAAATTACTACTTATATCTCAACTTGAAATAACATTAAAATATGCTAGTGAAACCAATCATTAAGGATATTACTAAGCAAAAAAAAATAAATAAAAAAATTAGGATTATATTACCGAAAGAGGCGATCCTGCTACTAGTGCTTCCTTTATCTGTCTCTTAATCAAAGCAGTCTTATAACTAATTAAGTCACACGATATGCACTATCACTCTGATTTATACGTTGCACTCTGGCCCACTTATTAGTTAAAGTACTTATCTTTTGTTGAATTCACTTCCTAATGGTCTTTCACATGAAATAGTTTCTCCTTGGTGGAGTTTCGTTACTCGATCACGCCGGTTGCTTTCTTTCTGCCTGCATAGGTATGAGTTGAGTGTTGCTTAACGATCAATCCTTCTGATGCTGGTTCTGAAGCATCCACATCCAACGTGCAGCTGGCGATCGGGGAAGACGCCGGCCCTCGCTTGCTGGCTCCACATGCCCTACTCCCACTAACAGCCTGGCTGTTGGAGTACACATCATGGATCACCAGGCACAGGTTCTTGACACTGCGCAGCCTGGAGCCCCAGTGTCCAAAGGATGCCGACTGAATACTATGGAGTAGGAGCTAGCTATCGAAGCGATACGTTATCGTGCTATCTCCTTGCGCCCGGCGGTAACAGCCACTCACTCCTTTGCCTGAACACTGTGCCCCGCGCTAGGCAGAGACCTTCGTTTCTAACAACTTTTGACTCAGATCCAATACAAGCAAATTTGGGCATGCGTGTGCCAGAGCTTCCAATACTTCATCCTCACAAACCATTTACAAAGAAATAACTTATTGATATTTAGTAGTATATTGATAACTTGTTGAAGTATATGAAACTATTCAAAACTATTGATATTTAGTAGTATTCAAAACTATATGAAATCAACTTCCAGTTTGGTGTCATTTGCCCTTTAAGTCTTCAGCGATTTTCATATTTTTTCGAATTATTTGTAAGTTTTTTTAATATTATTTAATTTTTAAAAATGAATTATGCACGTTCTTTTGATCTTCAATGTACACTTGACATATTTATTTTACTCTGCATGGTAGGAGACTCGCTCCAGCATGCACCCCCAAATGCAAATGCTGATCAAGAATTTGATTTCCTTGGGTTCAATGAAGAAGACATCTTTGTAGCTATAAGGGGCATTCAAATTTCACCTGGACTTTATTTTTTATAAAATCGGAGAACTACAAAAAAAAGAAACCCACACAAATACACCAGTTATTTCTCAAAGCATTCTGCTTGCTTCTCTACACATTTTTTCCAGCGTCCTGGGAGCATCTGGATACCAGTTCTGTAGAAATCTTCAGGCTGATGTCGAAACCACATCAGGGCAGCCTTTTTCACTTCCTCATTGGAGCCGAACCTCTCAAAGGTCCAAAAAGATGATAGTCGTAAGGGTAGAGATCCAGGCTCTAAGGAGGATGTGGTAACATGTCCCATTTGAGTTCAGTCAGTGTGTCCATAGTCAGTTTGGCTGTGTGTGGTCTTGCATTGTCTTGCAGAAAACAAACACCATGGTAAGGAGTTCTGCTTGCTTTTTCCTTAATGCCGGCTTCAGGGACGTCCTCAAAATGTCACAGTAGTAGGGTGCATTTATGGTTCAACGAGTTCTTACAGAAAATTAACATGAATGATACCCTGAATATCCCAGAATACAGTCTCCATCACTTTCTTTGCCGAAGGTGTCATCTTGAATTTCTTGGGTCGTGGTAAGTCGGTGTGTTGCCACTCCATGCTCACACGCTTGCTTTCAGGAGTATGGTGATGAATCCAAGTCTTGTCGGTTGTCACAACACGCCTTAGGAAGCGTCAGCTTCCCTGTGATATCGCTGCAGCAGCATGGAACGGATTTCCACCTAGGTGGTTTTGTGATCCTCGGAGAGTTGCATAGGGATCTATCTGGCACAGATCTTGTTGAATTTCAGCTTATGGTCTCCTCACTGCTAGTGCTGATGTTCAACATGAAGCCAATTCTCAGACACAAATCCACCCATTGTCCCTTATCAGCTGATTTGTTCGTGCATTGATGCACATCATTGACACCATTTGCTGGCCTTGCCTTATCAGGTTCATTGCCGGTGGATTCTCTCCCTCCTTCAAACTTTTGGCATCAAGCAAAAACTGATGATCGAGACAAACGTGACTCGGTGAACTGTCTTTGAAGTCTCTGATGAATTTCAGATGCTTTCAAACCTTCATTGTGGAGCAACTTGATGATTATTTGTTGTTCCACTTTGATCTACACATCGCTCTCTGCCATTTTGCTAAATAAACAATTGGTTTTCATGGCAACCAGATGAGTGGTGCTGCATTTGCATGACAGGCGGTAGTTGCCATCCCAAGAATGAAAGTTTAGATTTTTACAATGATGAAATTTACAAAAAATATGTACTGTAAGTATTCTACTACAATGCGAGGCATTTTGACCTGGAAAAGTACCTAAATTTGTATAATGTGATCACACAAATTTAGGTATTTTTCCAGGTCAAAATGCCTCGCATTATAGTAGAATACTTATGGTAGATTTGAATGCTCCCTCGTAATAAAAGTGTTCAATAAGTTAGAAATATGAATGGAAAATTCGACCAGGCCTGTGCTGTATAAACAATTTCTCAAACAATTGCAATATTGGTGATTAATTATCCAACAATAAAAGCTGTGGCGTTTATTTCACTTCAACTTTTTATGAATGATGTCTGTTTATGGGTGGCAATGAAACCAGGTGGCTATTATTCAAAGAAATTTGGTATTCAAAGTCAGTAACATATTTAATGAAAAAAATGACAAAAATTGCTTTCAAAATGAATAAGAACAACAGAAAACTGTTGAATAATGGCTCTCATGTCAAACTCCTGAAGGCTTTTATGTCAAGAAAATTCCCCTACGTGATCTAATGAACTCACAAGTTCAATCATAAATTTGTAATGGCTAACCATTACAAATTTGGACTGAGAAGTTTATGAAAGTAGTGCAAACAATTACAGACTACCAAAAATTGCATCTTTGTCATCTTCAGGTATTCTTAATTGGTAATTACATTTACTTTGCTAATATAGGATTATTCAAAAATGATGTAATTTCAAAGAAACTATAAAAAAGAAAATATATTCTGCACAGCATTAATTAGAGGAAAGTTCAAAGCTTTAAAATCCCTGTTAGGATATGCATTCAATCCACACAGTCGCACTGTTTTTGTTCATAGGAAAATGGCGATACCACAGGAAGTTGTTTTGTGTGCTGCAGTTTGTAAATTGTGAATCTATTGTTCGAATGCAATATGAATTCCACCATGGCTACCTTGTCATAAGCAAATTTACTTGTATCATAAACAGTTTCATAGAAGATTGATGTGAAGTTGACCAGTGCTTTTATGTTTGCATATAGTTACAGTAGGATGTCGATTATCCGAAATAATTGGGACCAAGGGTGGTTCGGATAAACGAAAATTCGGATTACAGACCCGAGGTTTTAAATTAAACGTAGATAAGGTAAAAAATGCTTAACTGAGTATTGTACATACAGTATTAATACAAACAACACGATTAAAAATGTTCTATTGAAAAATTTTTGCACGTGTATACAATAATGTATTGTAAACTAAAAAAAAAAATCAGAAATAAGCTAGTGCTAGAAAAATGATAAGGGTGCCCTCGCTTCGTTTCGTTTCATTGCTATTGTACTGTGAGAGCAGGAGAAAGACAGTAAGAGCCAAACATGTACAAGGAAGAGCTAGCCATGTGCTAGAAAGTTGATAGGGGTGCCCTCGCCTTCGAGTTCGGATAACCGACGTTTCGGATGATAGGCGTTTGGATAATCGACCTTCTACTGTATCTACGAATTTTTTATTGTAAAATCCTTAAAAACAACAAAAATAACATGTCCCTGATGTTTTGTAACCATCCACTTAATGCTTACATTTAATTTTGACTGAGAAATTTTTGTATAAATCACTTTGATGTGTTATATTTTTGTTTTGTTAAAATCTTTAAAATTTACTTAACAGTTTGAAGAGCAGGAAAAAAAACCCCTTTGATTATTGACCTTATTATAATATTAATCAGATAAGGTTCTGCTGAATATTTACTATAATCTATCCAATGAAATTTGGAGTAGGCATGTCCAGTTAAACTTCCAATTTCAATTGCTAGGCATTGTTAATTCTACTTTAGCCCTGTTTTTATTTAAGATTACACATAATAAAAATGAAGAATGAAAAATATTGTCTTAGAAATCCCCCTATATTAACTAATTCCTCTCATCACTACCACACGAGAGAAAATAAAATAATGATTCCATTTTATAGAATAAATTATTTAAAGAGATCAATAGCAATTTTTGGAGTAATCTGTTGGTCCTTATTAAGTAAAGAACTTCATGATGCACCTTTCCTTCAATATTTTAAACATCATCTTAGAAATATTCAACTACTTTAATTTCCATATATTCTCAAAATTTCACTGTTTTTATTATTATTATTATTATTATTATTATTATTATTATTATTATTAAAGACCTAGGTGTGACGTTCAGTTGAATTCCACTGACCATATGATCTCATTATTGATCGAAATGAGTAAACGTTTGGGTATCATTAATTTTTTCAAAAGATCAAATACTTTTTTAACCTTATATAAACAAATTGTTCTTCCAAAAATTTTATATGCCTCCTGGATTTGGTTTTCCGGCACTACTCAATTACTAAACCATTTGCAAGCCAAATTAAGTAATTTTTTTCGTTTTCTTTCTCATATAACTTATATTTCTGACTCTGCCTCCTTGGCCCCGCTGTTTGATTTAAGAGGTATTCTCAATAAAGTGCTTTTAAATACCTTGATAAAGGTTATAAATGGGAAAATTCATTCGCCTAGTACCCTTGATCAGATTGGTTTCCGGGTTCCGAATTCCAACAGATTTTGTAAATCATTGGTATTCTTGGGCACTAGTAGGACCAAGGTGATGAACTTAAATCCTGCTAGTAAATTAATAGACATAGTTAACAAGAATTTTCCCTCTGTGGATATTTTTCACGATAAACATTATTCTCTTTTTGAGAACTAGATTTGTGTTGTCTTGTTTATTTATTATTATTATTATAATATTACAATTTTTATATTATTATTTTCTTTTTTACCACTATTTTTATCTGCTCATTTAACTTCAGTCTTAACTTATTCTTATTTTAGTTATCACCCTTTCCCCTACTGACGACCTTGACCTCCGTCTCTTGATCTTGCTTTTGTTTATCCTCCCTCTCCAAGAACTGTGCGGAACACAAAAGGTAGCTTCCACGAATAGGGCACCTGGAACTCTCAAATCGGAAAGTGGAACCAGGCTATAGAATCGTAGCTCGGGAGTCAACCGTAGGTTTCACTCATGTCGAAGAAAAATTCTACTCGGGTATCGTAAGGAATATGTCAGAAATGTCTGAAAAGCATTAGAGGAAAGCAACCGAAGATTAAATGTGCAGATCGCTGTCAGTGTTTTTTTCATGCGGCCTGCGTTGGTGTGGGTAAAAATGCACTCAAGACAAGCTGGATTTGTGCTGAGTGCAAGGAGAACCGCTCTCCGCTGTTGACTGAGACAGGACCTGCTCAGGATTCCGGTGACTTGTCCCTTAATTCTAGTTTGTTCAGCTTTAGCGATCCACGGCTTGCCTCCCAAGGGAACACTGAGCTCTCTAACCTCGCTCTCTGTTGTCGGCCATTACAGATCTTATCTCAGTGGTGAAAGAGTTTACGGGGACGGTTGCAATACTGTTACAGAGTGACAAATTATTAAAGGAGAGAGTGGACAAACTCCTTGAGTCAACTGCCTCAGAATTGAAGGAGAACACTGCTAATAAAACTAGATTTCCGAAGGTAAGAGAGGGAACTGCACATCCAGAGTCGATCGAGATCAATAACATTCGAAATCAGGTATTCGAGCAGAATGTTCAGCGATAAACAGTTAACTCTGATAAGCATTTGTTCAGCTCTGTTTTAAAATCATCATCTAAAGTTAAAAGAGACAAGCGAACTGTGTTTGGATGTGCTGCTGATGCGAGGATAAGTGCAGTCACTCACTTGAAGCGGAGGCCGTTGTTAAAGAACATTTTCATCTCCAGACTTTCTCCTGATATTGATAGGGCTTCTCTTATTTCTCACTTGTCTGAGCTTATGGACACTAGGAATCTGATTAGATGTCATAAGCTTAAAACCAAATTTGACACCTACGCTTCATTTTTCGTATCTTTAACTGAAGATACATTTGATTTGGTGTTTGATCCGAATCACTGGCCTGCAGGAACTTTAGTTTCTGAATTTTATGGCAGATTACACCAAGATCAAATAGTTCATGAGAAGGAGGACTCGTCCTCTAGCGAAGCTTAATGTGCTCAAGATCTTCTCCGAATTTGAAAATGTCTGTTCCTCTGAACATTTTATATCAAAATGTGAGAGGACTTCGAACCAAACTGTCACATCTCAATCATTTTGTCACCCTCAATAATAATTTTATGTATTGTCTTATGGAAACATGGCTTAATGACTCTATCACAGATTACATGTTGTTCGGTGAAGGTTTTGATGTCTACAGATCTGATAGGTCATCTGGTATCTTAGGTGGTGGTGTTTTAGTTGCCATTCCCAATAATTTTGACTCTTGCTCCGTTCCTTTGAGCTCTACTGTCAGTGGCATAGATCTGGTAGCCGTTCGTCTTCGATTGCCATCAACCATGAATTTCAACTCTTGGCTCTTTAGAGAAAGAAAAGATTTAATCATTGTAGTGACTTATGTTCCACCCAACTTGTTAACTGGTGATTATGACACTTTCTTGAGTGACTTGTCTGAATTTGTTTTGAGCTGTAATTGTAACACTCTTGTACTGGGCGACTTCAACTATGATGGCAATAAGATTTATCCAAGCTCTTCATTTTACGCTAAACATCGGCAACGCTCGACCTCATTTTGGAGCAACGAAACGGGTCTCTCAAACTTCAATCTTGTGCTTAATGCGAGAGAGGAGTCCCTAGACAAGGTGTTCTCCAATTTTAATGTTAACGTTACTGCAAGTAAGAAACTTCCAGTGCCACCTGATGTTTATCATCCTGTCCTTATTTCTGGCGTTAACACCGCCTTCCAGAAACGTTATACCGACTCGAATGGGTCTCCTTTTAATTTTAGGAAAGGCGACTATTCTGGTCTTTATAATTATCTTGCTACTTATGACTGGGATGATTTTTACTCCTTAGATGGAGTGGATGACAAATGGAATTTTCTTATTCATACCATTTTGGTTGCTATTAACATTTTTGTCCTAAAGTCGAACAAAACTGGCATAAATGATAAATTACACAGATTCCCAATCTGGATTCGCTAGGATACTATCAAATTATGGCACTTGAAGACTGTGAAGCATAGGCTTTGGAAAAAGACTGAAGATCCCCATTATTATAATGAATCTAAAACACTCAGAAAAAATTATAAACATGCTTGTAAAGTTGATTATGACCTTTACTATAGAAGTGTCGAGAATTCTTTGAACTCTTCTCCAGCCTCATTCTGGAACATGACCATGAAGCTTTTGGGTAACGGCTTCCGTCAAGGTTACAATGGTGAATTAGTATCGAAAACAGATATTTTGGACTATTTTCAGTCGAATTTTGCAGGTAATGAGATAACTGAGGTTAACATTCAGAATCTTCCGAAATACTGGGATAGAGTGGAGGTGAAATTTAATGCACCCGCTTTGACAACTTCTGAATTACTCTCTATTGGGAACTCCCTGTCTGCCTCCAAATGTTATAATTATTACGGCTTTCCTGACTATATTTTCAAGGGCTGTCTTCACGCGAATTTGCAACCTTTTATGTGACCTTTTAAACCTCTCTCTGTCGCAAGGTACTTATCCTACCGATTGGAAGACTATTTTTATTCTACCTATCCCTAAAATTGTGAAACCGACCACACCGAAAGATTATAGACCTATTGCACTTATCTCTTTTCCTGCAAAGATTCTCGAAACCTTCGTTGCTACTCATCTTTCAAAATTTGTTGATCCTTATCTTCCTGATATTCAGCACGGCTTCCGCAAGGCCAGATCGACCGAAACTAATCTTGCTGTGTTAAGTTCTTACCTCTCGAAAGCTATTGATACTCGTCATCAAGTGGATGTAATTTACTTGGATTATTCTAAAGCCTTCGATAAGGTTCATATTGACCTTCTTCTCCAGAAACTAGAGATTATGGGATTCCAATTAAATATGCTATCCTGGATGCGCTCCTTTTTAACTGATAGATATTTTATGCTTTATCCTGTAAATAATTTCTGGAAATTTGGTAAAATCAATAGTGGTGTTCCTCAGGGTTCTCCCCTGGGACCGCTGCTATTCAATATCTATTCTGCAGACCTAATAGCTTCTTTACCAACTAATGATGTTCAAATTCTAATGTATGCGGACGATCTTAAAATTTTTTCGTGCATTGACAGTTGGCAAGACTGTATTAAAATGCAAGAAACGTTGGACTCAATTCTCTCCTGGTCTAAATCGAACGGATTAAGTCTTAACTCTAGCAAATCACACGTAGTTTCTTTCTCCAGGAAAGTAACAAATTTTATTTTTGATTACAAGATTGGTCATGATATCATTGGGAAAAAAGATGAAGTTAAAGATTTAGGCATTTTATTTAATTATAACTTATCTTTTACCCCGCTTATTGATAACATCATAAGAGAGATGTCTCCCGTAGAATTGGCCTCTTGAAAAGGCTTACCGCATTTTTCAAAAATCCATTAACTATCGTAAAGTTATTTATTTCTATTGTAGTTCCTAAAGTTACATATGGTGTGTTAATTTGGTTTACTCATCACACTCAAAACTTTTTACTCCTACAAAAGAAATTTCTTGCATTTTTAAATTTTCTCTCAAAAAAATATAAAAAGCATGATCTCAGTATGGAATTTATAAATGTGTTTACTCTTTCCAATATCATTGGTAATATTTTTCTTAATGTCCTTAAGAGGATTGTTTCTGGGGCTGTTTGGATGCCCGAGGTTCTGTCATCTATCGGGCTGTCAGTTCCTAGAAAAAGTCGTCATAAGTGTCTTACTTTAATAACTCCTAGTACGAGGACAAATATTGGTGAGATTACTCCTTCGTATAAACTTGTTACTTTGTATAATAAAAACCTTTCTCATAAAGATGTAGACATTTTTAATGAGCCAACCAATTCTATTTTTAAGATTTTAAATATCTGATTTTGATTTATTTATTCATAAATGTAATCTTTTTCTTTTGATTCCTTCCCCCACTTGGGTTTTACCACCTGTAGGGGCAGTTTGTATTTGCTTGTACATTCTGATCTGATTAAATTAAATTAAATTAAATTAAATTAAATTAAATTAAATTATTATTATTATTATTATAGTTGCTGTTCATATGTTTAATTTATACTGTTTATATATATTAATTTCAAAGAATGAAAGATGCCCCTAGACAAGCCTCCAGGTCTTTTGGGCACCTTGATATTTCATAACGAATGTTCATTTTACAATAGTATTTACTGTAAATTTACTGTGCTATCAAAATGTAAATAAATAAATAAAATAAAATTAAAAATAAAATAAAAAAATAAACTGGACACGCCCACTCCAACTTTCGTTGGACTGAGTATAAGGCTGATTTCCCTAATGATCTTCTAAAACTGTTAATTGAGATAAATGTTAACTTTCTGACTAAGTCCATTTCTTACATTATTTTTTTTTTCTTAATTAAAGTAAATGCTGAAGATTAATGTTGCATTAAACATCTTGAATTTAATTTTTTTTTTTTTTTTTTTTTAATATCTAGTAATAATAAAAATACTAAAATAATCAATACCAGTTATTTTATATTGATTTTAATTAAATGTTCTTGGCTGTTTACTTTATATAACTTGATTATAGATAAATTAACTGAAGCCATATGTGAATTACTTAATTGACTGTAGTTTTTTGTTAAATATTAAAAGGTATTGGTTAAGAGGTTATGGAATTATTCCTACATACATTTATATTGGAGATTGTAACATGGCAAATTATAAAATTGTGTTTTATTTTATAGTTTTTAAGTAAGTTGCTTTTTTGTTGGTATTTATTTGTTTCCTTTTTTGTTTTGTTTAAATATGTATATAGAGAGGTTGTTCTGCAAGACCAAGAAGCTATTCAGGCCCAAGCTGATTGGGTCGAGCTACACTATGCTGTGTGGCAAATTTATAGAAAAGCAGGAATTGGCCAGGGATTTGAAATGGAAGGTAAACTTATTATTTTAATGATGTATTCACATTTTTTGTGTTTCCTTTGTGTGCGTGCATATATATGTGTTGTAACGTGCTAGTAAACACAGGTCTTGTTTACCTACACGTTGAGCTCCAAAGGGAACTAAAAAAAAACCCGACTTTCCCTTAAGAAAACACCAAAAGGAGTAATAAACAGCAAAACCCAGATTAATAGTAAAATATTAACTAGAATTAGCCCAGCAGGTAATTAAAGAGTAAAAGAAAGTTAAAAGAGAAGAATTTGCGTTAATCCCAAATGACATACGCGAATAATTCTATACCCCAAGACAACCCGACATTAAAGAAAAACCAAAGGAGTCCAAATAAATATTTTCTTTATTGCTGACAGAGAAGAAGTAGATGTTGTAGATAGCAGATTCCAAGCAAAAGTGAGAAACAGTCCAACAGTAAGACTGGAATGACAACAGAAAGGGAGAAGTACATCGAATCCACTTCAGGTACAGGAAAAATTCAGAGTTTCACAATCAAAAGTAACTCGTTGATACCACGGAAAGCGAAAATGGAAGTCTCGGGATAGAATCGAAGATCAAACTATTAGATGAGTGTGATGCGTTGCTTGCACTGCAAATATAAAGGGAAACTGACAGCAAAAGTGATAGAAAGCATAAATTGGAAATAAAAAAAAATAAATTTTCATAAATTCTTAAGTGATACAAAAAAATATGCAAACATTATGTAAAATTCAAACAAGAATCTCAACAAAAAAAATGGCAGGTAGAGATTAAAATAATAATCATCAAACCATTGGACCTCCTCCACAAGGCATCAGAAGGACGAGTAACAAAATATACTAGACTAAATACGACGGGGTAACACTAAGAGGATTAATACGTAAGGGAAGGACAAGACGGACCAAAGGGCAGCCACACAAAATGAGAGGTAACGGTCGGGTAAGACGAGAACAGCATGGTTGAGGTCCTGGAAACAAAACAAATATTAACATTGCATCACCAAAAAATAATAAATTTTCAATTAAATGAACTTAAAAATCATAAGGGTGGTAAACTATTGAAAAGTTGATAATTCAAATAAAGTCAAAAAAAAAGAAAAGGCATTTTTCTAAAATCAACTATGAAATTGGCCATAGACGACAGAAATTCATCAGAGTGGTTTGTTCCCCGTTGAGCATTAACACGTTGCATAATGAAGGTCTCCGTACAATTCTAAGTCCAACGACGCACACAAGCATCAATCAGGAATCAGCTATAAGAAAGGATCAGCCTAAGGACCTTGAAATACACATCATATCTTGGACGGGGCGAAACATGCCTATGTCCAACAAACTAAAATCAATAGGCGACTCGAAGCATAATTGATGATCAGCCAAACACTACATCAGCACGAAAATAAAATGGCAAACAAAAGACGGTCGACACCATGTCGGATAACTACACATAATCAAAAACTCGTAGACTCCTCAGATGTGGCCTGACGAAATCTTAACCAAAGATTCCACAATAAAAGTTACTAAAATCTTTAAACTGCATATCCATCTCGATATCCCAGAGATGGGAGAAGGGCTGATGCTGCTTCTTCAGAGATCGAGCTGAAACTGACTCAACATACCATTTTTAATTAACAGGAAACCTACTAGAACTATAAAAAAAAAATATTTAAATACCACGACCCGCGAGACAGAACTTCCGAGTTCTTGGAAAGGAAAAGATACATTTGCTCCAAGAAAACGAGCTGTTTAATACAACGTCGACTGAACAATGGAAACGAAGAAAAACGTGCAACTTTTTAACAATAGAGATGACGACGAACCTCCGAGAAAGGAAAGATAGTTAACGAAAATCGTATTTCTTACCAAAAAAAAAATTAAATCTTCTCCTAGAAATTAAATCTTTAAAACACGACAAAACTGTACTGCAAAAGGAATAGGTTTCTCAAATTAAAAGTTTGAGAAAGAACGTTCTTAAAAAAAAATATATATAAGACACGACAAAGAGAGAGATGATTTTAAATAACGAGGCTTGAAAAAGCACACGGGGAGACATTATTTTTAAGAAACGCGTCATTATTAAAAGACGAAGAGAGCAGACATTAAGCTCACGCACGAAATAATTCTAATAAACGGGTTAAGGTAAACTTATGAACTCCAAACGCTTAACTAAACGCCTTGTCGGAAAAATTAATGTAAACAAAAAATCCTCAAGCGATCAATGGGAATTTCCTATGGGAATAATAACCTAAGACGAGCGACGTCCCAATCGAAGTCGTAAGACATGGGGAAACTCGCCTTTTAACGGTAATTAAAAAATAAAACCCAAGAAAGAAAAAGAGAATTGACGCGAAGAAAAATTGAAAATTTTAATTTTCCAGGCTAAAAATATCATTAACCTATAAACTGACGCTAACCGAACGCGTCGAGTAATCCCTTTTTAACAAAACACGGAGGGGGACCACTGTAACCTCCGTTTGAAAAAAAAAAATAGTAAAGCGTAAGATCAATAGTTAGCGGATTACCTACACCGTTAAACATGGGAGCTGCAATAGTCAAAGGGTAAATAACAGGTGACCGGCGCCAGGAATATCAATGAGTCGTGGCGAGATAGAAACACGACGTTGGAAGAGTCCGCGAAGAGAGATAATGATAGCAGAAAAAGAATATCATAAAACGTACTAGAAAAAAAAAGTCTATTACCGTAGGGGGGGTGTAGAGGTATGCAACAGTGTGCATGTGTTGTAATGCTCCAGCATCCAGATGGCTTTTATCCATCCACTGACTACAGTTTAATAACACACTTTGTAAGCTACCTGAATGAACCCCCTAGATCTGGTATCGCTCAGTCTTGAGGGCTCCAATATTCTCTTTTAATCTCAAGATCATGATTCGCCCATTCCAGCTTCGTCCATTATTTGCCCATTCGTGTTTCCATATTGGAGCAAAGACCACTTGTTCCTAATAAAATATCACTTTATTGACGCAAAAGACATCCTTATAAGTTTTTCATAAATAAATTCTACCAATACATCAAATTCTGAAGAAACATCAAATTGATCTTTGAACATGGAATAAACTTGACAATAAGCAGTTTCTTTATATTGGAAAATAAAGGGTATTCACCATCAGTTATTTAAGTTGGGACTCGGAAAATTAATCTCGATTGCAGTTTAGTATGTTAGTACCAATATCTTCGGTTGGCCATGCATTAAGGGTAGCATCCCCCTTGAAAAGGCAAAATTGAAAACTTGAGAGAAAATTGTCATCACCCTTTTACTATATGATTTCTATGGACCGAAATTTTAAATTAAATTAACAAAAACGTCAATTTTTAATTTTTTTTTTTTTTAATTAAAAAACAGCGTTTTTGTGTTAAAAAAAGCCCCAATTAGCATAAATTTCTTGTTAACTTTATGATGAAGTTATTAGTCCAATTGAGTTGAAATTTTTTTTCTGGATTTTATTTAATGTGTATTACATTCTGAACTAGAATTATTGAATTCAGTTTATCCATTCAGGTGGGAAAAAAAAATGAATATATCTCTACCATGTTTAGTCACGTTATCTTGCTTAATACATATTTCAAACTCAAACCAAAAAGTATTAATTTTCACATATCAATGATTCTAGTTCATTATGTTCCTTGATTATGTATGACAAAAATGAAAAAAAAATTTTCCTAATATGTTAATTCTTTAAAAAGATATTACGCCAAAACTGATGGTGATAATGTGAAAATAAGAAAGCTGAGAAAATTAGGTTTAAAGTTGAAATATCAGTTTATTTTTGTTTTCATCAATTTTTAAAAACCACCAGCTACATAGTCCGTATCTTCGATTTTCACTGATATCATATCCACAATTAATAAAGCACTGAGGACAGGGAAATTAATAAATGTCAAAAACAGTTCACAGTCAATAAATCTGTATCCACTGATATTAGTTTCAGAATTCAACTCTTGCAAAAATTGTTGTGAATACCTGATGCGCTTAGCTTCCTGAAAGAAGTAATTTTTTCAGTGGCGTTTTCATCTGTATCGGCGGCACTTCTTCGTAAGATTTATTGTTCGTGAAGCGATTTCCATGAAATCGTCTCTTCTTTGGCCGATCGCTTCTTTTACCTGGCATTATTAATTATTTTATAGTTTATATAATGATTAATAAACTAAAGGTGATGTTTGGAACTGAAATTCATCACAAGGTAACAAAGATGACTGAATTACAGGAGAAAGATGCTGATGGAGGCAGCCATATTGCTAGTCCATGCATCCTCTAGGTATTATTCATTAGTGCCCAAGAGGATGCATAAAAGTAATTGATAAATTAACTAAAGATAGTCCTAGATATAAAGATCTCCCATGCCCGTAACTCCGACCCAAGTGGGCCAATCGAAACCAAAATGACTTTCCCATGGTAAGCTACATTCCGAATTTCAATCCTCTAGATCAAAAAAATGAAGGGGATAGACAGGTTGCATCTTGATACTTGATATAAGACAATCAGTCAAACTTATATTAATACAAACAGTATTAATTTGAAAACTAATATTAAATGAACAGTAATTCTGAACCAATAGACTGAATGTTTATTCATTAGTGCAATTAAATCTTTAATTCGTCCATAACCACACAATCATAGACACTAAACACTTTCACAAACTCAGTTTCATTATAGAGTTAACAGGGGAGGGGATGCACAAGGAGAAACATTCCAGGGTTTTTGTGCCTTATTTATCTTTTTTCAACATTTATCTTTTTTTCCAAAAATGGATTCCTTTTCCATTTTTAGTTCTATAGCATTAATTAACTTTTTCCTGTGATAATTAGGTAAGGGATTTGTCATTTTGTAATAGTTATTTCGACATAATCATAGAAGTGGTAGTGGGAAACTATTTTCTGTGTTCTACTGTATGATGGTGCCACTGCTTTTTGGCTCTAATTCCATTTTAAGTTTATTTTCCTGTTAAATCTTATTTGCAAAAGTGATAACATCTACAATGAATGAATGACATCACACCGAAAATAAAATTTCAATTGTATATTTATTTAATTTAATTGCCTGCGATTATTGATAAATTCAGAACAGAATTACATTTAGTGGTTGCATGTTGAACGATATTGCGGTAGACATATTAGCAAAAAACGGGTCCAGAAATAGCAATATGGTAGCGTTTATTTGTATTTCTGGACCCATTATTTATTAATAAGAATTACATTGTTAAAAATAAATAATATTTCAACCATAGAAAGGGTTCAAATATTAAGAGAGCAATTTTGCAAATTTTTTATCTGTTTTACCTCTCACTACATTACAAACATCTCCCCAATGCTCTAGCCAGAAAATAAAAACGAGCCTGGATGTAATACAAAATATACAGGTGTCCCAAATTGATGTATACACTCTTTAAAACGTTATAACTCGGCAACGAAATAAGATAGAAATATAAGGTTTGTTGTATTTGATTCCTTTAACTTCCTTAAGCCTGTACATGTTCAAAATGTCCACCTTCTGCCACAGTACACTCCCGACATCGACGTCGAACAGAGCGACATACCGACTGGATTGTAGCTAATGGAATACGTATCATTGATGGAATGTTCAATCTGATCTCTTAATTCCGTCAGTGTTTGTGGCGTACACTGTGCTCTTTAAAGTTCCCCAAAGGTAGAAGTTGAGAGGGATTAAATCGGGAGATCGAGGTGGGAACTCCATAGCACTTCCTCTTTGTCCTATCCATCTTTCACCATTCCTTCAACTTCAAACTTGTCTTGGAGCTTTGTTATTGTTACCCTTGTTGGCGGTGGTGTACCAAATTCAATCCTCCAATGTCGTTTAACCTCAACAACATTCTCTACTTTCCAATAACATTTCAGTATCCACTTACGTTCATCGGATGAAAGTCTCACTGCCATTTTGGTTTATAAACAAATGAACAACAATGAATGTGTTGCTATGCTTTTCCAGCGCTGTCTGGATCATACACAACAAAGCTTATATTTCTATCTCATTTCTTTGCGGAGCTATAACGTTTCAAAGAGTGTATACATCAATTTGGGACACTCTGTAGAGAGGCAGAAATGTTTTTGCATGAAGAACATAAATTTTCATTTAACTTTAAACTCAGCAAATTTTCAAATAGGTCCAAAGATTTATCAACCAAATTAGGAAATCCTGCAGTCCTGTTCTCATTCAAAATTTTCTCTAAATAAATTTCAACTTGCAAAATTGCTTAAAAGAAATTATTACTAGGATAAATTAAATAAATAATAAAGGGAATGAAACTGTGGATAATATACAAAGAAAGAAGATAAACAACCTCTTGTCCACATGTAATTTTATAGGTACCTATAAAATTACATGTGGACAAGAGGTTGTGTGTCTTCTTTTTACTAGGATAAATTATTAGTACATTGTACAAGTATAATAAATTACATTTTTTAATGTCACTGAAGAATCCTGGGGTAACTTATCGGAATCATAATTCACAAAATTTAGTTCTGTTTGCAAAATGTTTTTGCACTTCTCTCTGAAATTTTTACTTGATTCATTTGCATTTTTGGATTAAAGTACGAATATGTTCAGTAAGCAAAAGAGTGGATTAGCTATTATATTTTCACAGTTGGCAGCTTGAGAAAGGACAGACTTAATCATTTGCACTTCTCACAACCTAATTTTTATCTTGTATTGCAAAGATTTATCAGAAACAGTAGCTTGGTAAAATGGATAATACCATATGTACCAGATTCGCCTAGCATAAATTCGACATCCTTAGCAATGCTGACACCCCTGTCCTTAAACAATATAAATCCTTCTGGTCACTCCTTACAAGAAGTTAGTCTTTATACTCTTCGTAACAACTTCCATAACAAAAAAGAAAGAAAGGAATTTGAATATTTTCTCATTTGAAAATTCAATTCTCTAGCCCTAATGGCATTAACCTTAGCAAGGGCACCATTCCTTCCCCTATTGCCCTCTCCTTCCAGTTATTCCTCAGTTTGTCATAGGCCTTTCTACAGTTTCTTTCTGTGCCTTTGTCTTTTTTTCTCTACAATTTTCTCTCTCCTCTCTTATCAAATTTTCCATTTTGTCTTCTTTCTTAATGTTCAGCTTTCACTAATATTTTTTCTTCTTGTTTCTTCATTTTTATTGTCAAGTCCTAATATTTTTATACTTGTCATTCTTATTTTATTTTATTATTTCTATCACTTTTTCATTCCTGTTCTTATGTATCATCCTATATTCCTAATGCAGTTTTTTCACTACCTCTTTATTATCTCCCATTGGCCTCATTCTTGTCTTATCCCAACACATTTTCTTTTTAATTTCCAGACTTCATATCGGTTCCCTAACCCAGTGGTTCCCAAACTTTTTAAGCCGCGGCCCCCCTGATGCTCCAAAACAATTTTCCACGGTGTTATAATTAAGAAAATTTTCCGCTGGTGAACTAGGGTTGAACGCGTTTAAACAGTCTAGAGCAGGATTCCCAAAGTGAGGGCTGCGACCCCCACTTTGGGAATCGCTACCCTAACCAATACTCCCCCCCCCCTTATTTTGTCTGTAAATAAGGAGTCTTCTAATCCCCCTATTATCACTTTTTGCTTTTGACAGGGGATATCTATCCTCTATGTGAAACATCAGCTTTATTCAAGGTCATTATTAAGTACCGAAAGGCTATGAAAGATTTTCAAAATCTGTTTTCGTCAGTCGTTGAATATGGTTTATGGCACGAACCAATCACAAAGATTATCTAAATCCGTTCAATAGCACGTGCACAAATGGTACCTTCACAACCCCACCAAGCAAGTTTCAATGGACAGATATATTAAGTAATGTATCAAACAAATCATAATGACGAGATTGAAGCGGATATAAATTACTATTTTTGCCAACTAATAAATATGGTTCCGGGAATGAACCATTTTGAAAATGGTTGAAATCGAAACAATGGCACGTGCTCTAATGGTACCCTTTTGACACCCTCAAATGTTTTCAATGATAAAATATGGCATGAATATATCAAACTACTTGGAATGAGTTGTAATGAATGAATACAACGTAAAATTAATGATATTCGAAATTGGTTCAAAGGCACCTGCTTTTCATGGATCCATTATGGTTCATTGGAACTTTCAATGCTAAAATATGGCATGCAATCTATCAAACGACTTGGAATGAGTTGTAATGAATGAATATAATGTAAAATTATTGATAGTCGAAATTGGTTCAAAGGCACCTGCTTTCTGTGGACCCATTCTGGTTCATTGGAACTTTCAATGCTAAAATATGGCATGTAATATATATCAAACAACTTTGATGTGTCATGAATGAATATAATGTAAAATTAATGATAGTTGAAATTGGTTACAACGGACTTGGTTTAGTGGGACCATTATGGCTCATTGGCACTTTCAATGTTAAAATATGGCAAGTGATATATCAAACGACTTGGATTGATGTGTCATGAATGAATATAACGTAAAATTAATGATAGTCGAAATTGGTTCCAAGGAACCTGGTTTAGTGTAACCATTATGGCTCATAGGAACTTTCAATGCTAAAATATGGCATGTAATATATCAAACGACTTGGAATGAGGTGTCATGAATGAATATAATGTTAAATTAATGATAGTCGAAATTGGTTTAATGGAACCATTATGGATCATTGGAACTTTCAATGCTAAAATATGGCATGTAATATATCAAACGAATTGGATTGACGTGTCATGAATGAATATAACGTAAAATTAATGATTGTTGAAATTGGCTTCAAGAAACCTAGTTTAGTGGAACCATTATGGTTCATTGGAACTTTCAATGCTAAAATATAGCATGTAATATATCAAACATCTTGGAATGAGATGTCATGAAGGAATATAACGTAATATTAATGATAGTCGAAATTATTTCCAAGTTTCGTGGTTTAATGGTATCATTATGGTCCATTAGAAACTTCCAATGTTAACATAGGGCGGTTTAAAAATATAGTTCCGCGAATGGGTAAGTTTTACCTTTCGGTACTTGGTTATGCCATTCCTTAATGGTTTATTTCTTAATAAATTAATTGTAAATTTAGAGAGACATTTGTGGTACCATAATGATGATTAAGACCATATCATGATTATGCATCTATTTGATTTTCATTAGTCAATTTATTTTTTATATATACCGTAAATCTTCTGCTATAATGCGAATTTTTTTGGCCTAAAAGAGCACCTAAATTTGCTGGGTCGTATTTACGAGAGGATAAATATCAGCCCTCCAACGATGACTGCTGCCGGAGGAGGTTTTGTCCGGAGGGGATTTTATCCTGATGAAATTACCGTATAATATACATTAATTATGTTGCTTATACAGTGTCCAGTTCTTTATACAATGAATTAATTCATTTTTCATTTGAATTTCTCGTCGCCAACGTTTAATACAAAAATAACTCCTCCCGAAGATCGCTACTTCCAATTAGGCCTACTTCAAAACTGCCTCTAACCAAAGCCTACAAGAAAGCTTATGCAGTCAAGTTATGAAAAATGTTAAACTGAATAAAGATTACTTGTTTCTTTATTAAGAAAATTGATGTACTGTTGTGTTTTTTTGTCGATGTGCGAGTGAGAAAGCTTTCCATATCAATGTAGGGCTATAAACTTCCAAACTGCCTTGAAGTGGAGGCAGTTGCTTTTGTTGTAGTTGCTTTCTGTGCTGATCACATTCACATATAATTTTCCGCGTTTTATACATTAATTACATTGCATGTGCAGTGTCCAGTTCATTATACAATAAATTAATTCACTTTTTTTTTTACGAATTTCTCGTCGCCAACATCGAAAATAACTCCTCCCAAAGATCGCTACTTACAAACAGAGACCATCAATATTGATGGTCTCTGCTTCCAAATTGCTTCGAAATACTGTCCTGATGAAATTCTCAACGAATATACTGTGTGATATAGATTAATTATACAGTGTCCAGTTCAGTATACAATAAATTATTTCACCTTTTATTTGAATTTCTTGTCACCAACATCGAAAATAACTTCCCCCAAAGATCGCTACTTTCAAATAGGCCTACTTCCAAACTGCTTCGGATCACAGCCTACAAGAAAGCTTATGCAGTCAAGTTATGAAAAATGTTAAAACTGAATAAAGTTTACTTGATTTTTCATTAAGAAATGTTTAGTTCTGTGTGGTTTTTTTTTTTTTTTTTTTTTTTTTTTTTTTTTCTCCAGACCTCTTTTTTCCCATCTCTTTCACATTTCATTGTCTTTAATCGCTTTTTATCTCAATATACAGCTTGGCGATTCCGACTCCTTTTTGATATCTCAGAAAAACTTTATTTCTTTTGAAGGAACCAAAAATATCTTCTGCACGAGAATGGTTCACAGAAGAAGAGCGCCAATGATGTTGCCATACAAAGTTTTTGTTTGATCTCTTTGTAAAAGAAATTAATCTATTTTCCTATTAATAAAATATTTTCTCCTTTCTAGAAATATTTCTTTCTACACTCTTAAATCTTATTTCACGATCCAAATTCTCATAACTCGGTGATCCCCAACAGTGTCCCGCGGTCCCAAATGGCACCCGTGACATAACACTGAAACTCGCAAGATTTTCTCTCTTTATGCTATTATGCCCTATATTATGAACTTGTCCAATGCAGTGTTGCCGAATTAAGGGCAGACACCCAAAAAAAATTACTTTTTTTATTGAAGTACAATTAAACATGTTTTCAATTTAATTTAAATAGGCCTAAAAAAGATCAAGTATTAGTCATATCTGGACTAGAGGTGAAATATATGCATATCTGCCAACTTGTACGATTTTTCCGTACGATGTACAAATTTTGATGTAATTATACGGACAGATGTATAAAATTACGAATTTTGAAAATGGCTAACAAAAAAGGCTAAGACACTTGGAAAAATGTTGTGAAATAAAACAAAGTTCACTAGTGGTTTCTAAAAATTGTCACTGAATAATATACCTGTAGCATCGAATTAAAGTGGTTGGGGATGTGTTCCTGTGCAGATGCTTTTACACTACTCCACTGTTGATTGGAATTGGAGGATCTTGACGAGCTACTAGGCCGGTGTCCATTATCCCATACATGTTCAATAGGCGACAACGTGTAGGCCAAAGAGGAAAAGGTATCTGCCATCATACCCGTTCTGTTGGTAGACATTGTCCTGCTGGAATGGTGTGACTATAGCTTTCCTGATGTGGGAATTAGTGTTGAGAGTAGCTGCATTATGTAAAGTAGCTGAGGCATGACTATAACTTTCCTTCATGGTGTTGTAGTGTACCCAAAGACTTCTGTACAGAAGTTTCTGTACATCATAAGGAGACTTTATTGGGAATTCACATTTCAATTTGTGTTGTAACGAACACGTGATGATATTTTGCATCGGTATATTGTCATGCACTTTAGTATTCTAGTCAGTAAAATTGGATTATAGAGTACACCGATTTGGTTTCATTCCTTTGGTGAACTCATTTTTGACCAAAAACATGATTTCTATTTGAATTTGCTTGTTCGGTGATGTTCTTTATGCGCCACTTTTTCACCTACTGGTCAGAATTTGAACTAATTTATTTTATTGGAAAAATTGCTTCCCCATGGTTTATATAACGTATATTCCAAGTTTCATCAAAATCCGATCAGCAGAATGGGCTCTAGAGGGGTCTGAATAGTGTAACTTAAATATTTTCAGGATCTATTTATGATTAATAGCATATAACAAGCAATAACTCTAAAATAACAAGTGATAACTCGAAAATGGATAGAGATATAGGAAAACTGATTTCATTATCGTGTTAGTGAGGAAATTGCACCCCAGATCGATTGGTCACATAACCGGCTTTTCGCTTGAACATAACATATAAATTGTTCCTGGTACATTTTTGAGTAAACGTACGAATGTCATTCTCCACAGGTTGGCAGGTATGTATATGAGTAATACATTATGCCTGCAGTATATGAATGGGCAGGGTTACTGGCTGGCCTAACCAAAAGCACTGGGAACACTGTCGTAACTGTTTGATTAAATAGTACTAAGTCCCCACAAGGAAGATAGTATCATACAAAAAAATTACAAATGTAAACAGTAATCGAACAATTGTTCACATCCACGTAGGATAATAGTCTAAAATAACCAAAACAAATGACAAAAAAAAAACTATCTCAAAAGAGTTCACGATTTCAACTATGACCAAAGGAGAGTAGGTGTTGAAGTAAACTCAAACAAAATTGTGTGTGTGTGTGTGCGTGTGTGTGTGTGCGCGTTTATATATGTGTGCGTTTTTGTGTGTTAGTGTGTAAATTTGTGATTAGATCTTACATTTATTCTATTTCAGGTGGAATGTTATCTGAACAACCTTCCTTAGAGAGATTAGCTGACTTAGTTAACAGGTATGAAATGTTATCATAAGGATTGGATTTTGATTTTAATCCCATCTATCTCATTTATTGACTTATATAAATAAGTGGAAAATGGGTCTTCGGAGGATTTATTCACACCGTACTTCCGATATTAATAATTAAATACAGAAAAAGTTAAGAAATTCCATGATCTGGACTCGAACCAGAACCAGGGGTGCGTTCCTCCACATGCGATGGCCAGACATTGATGGAAAAAGAGGTGGGGTTTCACGTACAACGTCATCATTGTGGTGCCATGTTTCAAAAACCTGTTCCTCTACATCGAACAAGTGTCTCTGGAGGGGAAGCTCTCGCGAGATCGACACTCGCAAAGATGCAGAAAGAGTGTGAGCGAGCGATGCATCAAAAGTTTGGTTCGCGATACACAACAGCGGAGTATAAAACTTTTAGTGATTTTTTTTTTTTGTTGTCTTATTTGAATAAGAAGAAATGAAAGTTTGTTACGAATAGAATTAATAAAAAAGTGGGGCAGCAGATTATTTTATTTCAAGCACAGATAGGCCTACTCATCGATGAACTCTTGCTATGGTAATGGAAAGGACGCTGAATTCGTCATGAGATGAAGTAAATCCGTGGCCGAAATGATAGATGGAAGTGTAGTCATTTCATCAGTGAATAAATTTTGTGAAATAGCATAAAATAAACCCTTAAGAATGTTTTTCCATTTGTAAATTTTTTATAATTTTGAAAGTGGAGATGTTAAAATTAAAGTTTGATTTATTTTTAAATTTCCATTTTTTTAAATAATAAAAAAAATTTTTATCGTTGATCATTTTCTTCAGGTATTTCTAAAGTTACATAGGGATTAATAAAATTGGTTTAGAAAAAATATTTTTTGATAATTCAGGAAAAAAAAATTATTGAAACCAGGAACTGATAAGGCCGTGTTATTGTAAGAAGGCATGAATGTCATCCATTTTTTTTTTTCTAAAACGTAAAATTATTTTTATATTATTATTTGATCTTTAATGAATTATTTATTAAATTGAAGTTCAATAAATTTCACAAAATTAAAGCCACTATACAAAGTGAATGAAAATATATTTCTAATTAAGGATCAATAAATAAATATACAGCATGTTATAAAATTGCATTATTGCAAACTTGTTTATAAACTTATTTAACTCTATTTTCAACTTTTACGGATGGTCGAAATATTATCGACGGAATTATTTAAAGGCCCTCATGAATAAAATATCTGAACAATAAAATACAGCAAGAGATGCATCTGAACACACCTTTATTACGTTATGGAGTCAAGACGTGCACTCGTTTGTACAGGGTGTCCCAACGGAAAGCGGCATCGGTAGGTTGTGGCACCACCTCTAGTGGTGATGCATTGTTCAGCCGCAGGTGTAGGTGATCATACAGGTGGCGAACGTCATCTTGGGGTATGTCTGCCCAGGCCCGGTGAACCTGCTGTGTCAGTTCATGGAGGTTGCGGGGTGATTGTAAACGACGTCCCGCCATGTCCCACACATGCTCAATTGGCGACAGGTCTGGGGACCTCACGGGCCATGGCAGGCAGTTGACACCATGCGGACATGCCATGCTCATGCTTGCCGTGTGCGGTCTGGCGTTATCCTGCTGAAAGACTGCCCCGGGTATGGTGTGCAGAAAAGGCAGTAATACGGGCTGCAGAATCTCTCGACGTACCGTGCTGCTGTCAGGGTGCCTTGGATGGTGACTAAAGGCGTCCTGTACTTCTAAAAATAGGCTAAATAAAAAAATTTAGGAAAAAATAAATAATGGATGAAACTTTAATTTCAGTTTTTATATGAAATAATTTTTATCTATTTACCTTTCATGATAATTCAGCAATTGGATTTGTTTTTCATTGATATTGTAATTAAAATACTACACTTATTAAAAAAAAAATTCCCATCGGCAGTGTTAGATTCGACGAAAAAGCACAGCGTTTTCATTCCACAAGTGACTTACTTTTGTTAACTGCGCAAGCGCACAATGAACAGCTAGTCTATTACTTGGAATGACTAACCGCTCTAGCAATACAAACAACGATATTCTTGTTAGATAGGGTATCGAAGGTTATTTTTAGCGTTCCTGTAGATTTTCCCCCTCACGATGGTCCAGGGTCAGTCCAACCTTGCGAGACCGACGTCACTGCATTGCTCTCGTGATCGCAAGTAGAGGAATGCACCCCAGGAATATTTGGTTCACTGTCCCGATGCTACAACCATTAAGCCAACATGGACATGGAAGCCGTCGCTATCAAACGTGTCCTGGTAGCATAGGTTAAAGCGCAGCTCCTTGTTTGCAGGCTGGGACTATCTTTACTATTAAATGGTAAATAATATTATAATACAGAGGGGACCATAAAAACATACTCACTGATTGATAGTCCATATTTGATTACAAATTTGACTTGCAGCTACTCTGAGAGAGTTATAATAATGTTTGAAATGACCACCAGCAGTTTCTAAACAAAGCCAATGGCACCGAATGGCACGCCGAACTATGGCTGTCAGTGTTTCTGGCGTAATGGTAGCACATGATAAAACAAATTTTTATGTATCTCATTGATTGTTGCTGGTTTTTGTCGATATACGTCATTCTTGATGTTCCTCCACAGGTAGAAGTTCAAAGGTGGGTATCCAAAAGTACCTCTTTGACCTACTCACTGTCTGGGTAGAGTTTCATTCAAAGGCGCTCCATCTTGTTGCGTGTAAAAACGTTCGTTGCCATACAGGGGTTGGATGGCAGGCGAAATACTTTCTGTAGCATATCAAGATACACTTCACCAGTTACGGTACACATCGAAGAAAGGACCAATTAAAACCACAATAATCCCTGGTAAATTCACTGCCTTGTCCACAGGAACATGATAATTTTCAGGAGCCCAGTAGACACAATTGTGGCGGTTCACAGTACCGCTAAGTTTGGATTTGTGCCTTGTCAGACCATACAAACTTCCTTGCAAATTCCTCATCTCGCGAACCATGTGCTCAAACCAATCACAGTACTCCATCCTTCGATCTGGGTCTTGCTCATTCATCACGTGTAGCAGTCTTGGAATGTTCACTTTCCACTTTGCACCCTTCAGAATGCATCTTACACTTGACCGGTTCACCCCACTTCGCACAGATCCCTGGTTCACTGATTTTTGTGGTGATCAGGTGTAATGTTGCAACACCACAGCAGGGGACGCTGGACTCGTAGCTGTTCATGGCCTGCTGGATCTTTCCTTGTACACATTTTTAACAGTTCCTTCAGCTTCGAACTTATTGCGAATACGGGTAGTTGTTTGACGTGTTGGAGGCTGTTTCAAACTCTCTGCCACTGTATCTTGAGAATGCTCTCGGTATTTCCAGTACCACTTCAGTACATCCTTGCATTCCACAAATGATAATCGTATGCCAGCCATTGTTGCTCTTCGACTGTCAACCGTGTTTTGCTGTACTGGCTCGCTCACCCGACCACCAGCGCCACCTACCGGGATTTTCCGTTAAAAGGCCCACCCAAATGCAGACCCAGATGGGCCTGTATTTGGATTTTCTTTCCAAATAGAAGCCCATGGGCCTTTATTTGGAGACAAATTATAATATTTATTGGCTTTGCCGGTAGATGTCTTTCCAATGAATATGAACTGCGTGCGCTCGTCTTTATTCCTTGTCAGAATGTTTAACCTTAAAAATGGAATCAAATTGTTCTATTGTTGCAATGTTTAAATAAAATAACTTTTCCTTAATCAAATAAATATTATGTCAAAACAAACCTGTTTCCGTTAAGAAGCCCATGGGCTTCTATTTGGGGCCAACATGAGAACCTTAAAATACTAAAAACCAAATACAAGCCCATGGGCTTCTTAACGGAAAATCCCGGTACCACGACATATTTCATAGTTTCATTGTTACACTGCACTTCAGCATGAGATTAGTAAGTGTAAGTCTTTTTGTTTTGAAATTATTGAATTAGAAACCGAGTACATTTTTTTAGACCCCTCTGTATTTATTTGTTATTTAATAACAAAGATAGTCCCGGCTTGCGAACAAGGAGCTGTTCTTTAACCTATGCTCATAGGACATGTTTGATAACGACAGCTTCCATGTCCATGGTGGCTTTGTTGTTATAGCATTGGTACGGTAGCCCAAGGTTCCCTGGTTTGAATCCAGACTGTGTAATTTTCTTTACTATTTTTCTCTGTTTAATTATATAAATACCATTGACCTTTCTGACCATCTTGAATAATAAAGCTTCTGATTTTTTTGATCAATTTAAAGTAAGTTTTTTTTTTTTTAAACAGTACATAAAAATGTATAATAATAATTTTTATTTAGTATGCTTGATTTCAATCCTTTTTTTAAAAATTATAAATATAATAAAATCGAATTTAAAAAAAGCCAAAATTTAGGGAGAAATCTTTTTTTTAAATAATGCAACAAAAAGTTTTTTAATATCTGTATGTTTTTTTTTTGATGGTTTTTTTATATGACTGAATATGCAATATTTTTATTTTCTTTTTGGAAAGGTAAATGTAATTTGATGTTAAATGGGTCATACCTACATGTAAATAACTAGCGAATCACATAACTAGAATTTTATCTCCCTCCTTCCCTACTTTTTTGTTAAAGGCACTATCTAACTTCCTGGTTTTCACAAAGAGAACATTCTCTAATGACATCTTCAAGAAACGATCTCCATAGCAGTGGTTTTAATTTTTATGAAATAACTTATGAATAAAGTGGAATTTATTACAATGAATGAAAGTCGCCTACAATGCCCTATTGAGAACAGCGTTCAGGGTTACGAAACGGGAATCGATGACCAGAGTATGTAAAGAGCAAAATTTACCGACCTTTGAGACTATTCGAATTACCGGAATTCTTAATGAAATATCGGGAGCTCTTCGAAACTCGCGACATCCGGCATCGTTTATACAGAATTGGCTGCTTAAAGATGATAAATATCGTACTACGAGAAAGTACAAGATAGTGAATCCACAGATGGTATCTCCATTTCTCTCGAGACATTTCCCATATAACGCTATAGAAATATGGAATACACTCCCATTGGACCTGCGAAGTATCACGATCGAATGTGTATCATCAAAATGTCAGGTTACTTGCTGTCATTTTAGAAGTCGAATCAAAGAGTATTACTACTTAAACCAAAATAACTAATCGACGAATTTGGATTTTGAATGCTTGATTAACGATAGTTCCCTCTCGGGGAATTTAGTCCTTTTATCCTATCATATTCCTTCGGAATGCTTATTTTAATAATAATAATAATAATAATAATAATAAAATTAAAAAAAAAAAAAAAAGTTAAAACGTGAATATATGGAATCATTCATAAATTGATTGATAAATAAGGTCTCCATGGCTGTAACTTTGTTTGTTAACTGATTTTCAAAATTCTTTTTGTATCTTATACTCACATCTGTCCTCTATGTAATGCACTAGTCGCTTTTCGACATAGTCCCCATTCCTTTCCAAGCATTGCGCCAACGCGTGACTAGTTGGGTGAATCCGTTGGAGAGGAATTCCGGAGTTGTTGCCGATACCAGGATTGAATGGCAGCGTTTACCTCGCCGTCAGAACCAACTTGTGTCCCTTAAGGGGCTCTTTCTTCTTTGGGAAGTGGTGAAAGTCGCAATGTGCAAAGTCTTTCATTTTTGAGCTGCAATTTTTCATCTTTGAACTGTAGGCGCTGCAACGCCTCTGGTGTGTGGTGACTCTTGTGCGGGCGGACGTTATCGTACTCCAGAAGAGGGTCCAAAGCTGCCATTCAATCCTGGTGTCGAAAACAACTCCGGAATTCTTTTCCGGCGGGTTCACCCAACTAGTCACGCGTTGGCGCAATGTGTGGAAAGGGATGAGGGCTATGTCGAAAAGTGAATAGTGCATTACATAGAGGACAAATGTGAGTATAAGATACAAAAAGAATTTTGAAAATCGGTTAAAAAATAAAAAAGTTACAGCCATGGAGACCTTATTTATCAATTGCCCCTCGTATTTTAAGAAATTTATGCGGCGAAAAATAAAAAAAGTCCCGTGACGATGTACGTAAAATGATCGGCGTCCAGGCCGACATGAATGGCCAAAGGTAGAGAAATATGGCCGTCCGTTAGTTGACGTTAGAAATATGTGACTTTCATGATTCCCCCCCCCCCCCCTGTAAATTTCTTAAAATATAATTTGTATAATATTCTCAATCAATTACTTATAATAATACTTATAATCAAATACTTATATAATTTGTATAATCAATTACTTATTAATTTATATGTTCAATAATAAATTCAAAGCATAAATGCTACGGGGCTGGTCAATGTCCTCCGAGGAATTTAAGGGACGCTCTGGATGTTAACTTCCGAGTGAAGTTACACAAGATATTAAGCAACCGTCTGACGACCGTGATGCTCTAAGTTGTACAGTATTGTTCATGTTTGTTGTGCGCTAGCAAATCTTCAGAGCCCCATTTTATACAGGAAAAGCATACCTGAGTCTGTGGAAACCTATGTTTTCTCTCTAAATGATTATTTTAAATTTCTTTTCACACAATGTTTTAAAAAACTTCATGAACTGGAAATTAAGATGCTTTTTAGCCAAAATTTGTAATTTTCAGATCACGAAGTTTCTTTTTTTTTCAAATGTTGTGTGAAAAGAAATTTTAAATTATTATTTAGTATGAATTTTTCACAATGTATCTTATTTTCCTATTTTTTTTTAATTGGCTGAGAGACTAATGAATTTTGAACTACTTTTTCAACTTTTCTTTTTAATGGTTCCACATAGTTTATACAAATGCTTAAATATAGTTTATTCCTCCGAAATATAAATGCCAAAATAAAGATTTTAATATAACAAAAAGTCTATTTTTAAAAAGTTAAATTTGGGTTTAATTATAATATATATAAAAATTCATCCTAATTTAAAAAATTGACAAGTAAACAATTGACAGTTTATTTGATATCGCAACAAAAAACTAAACATAAAAACAAAAGGAAAATAAGATAATTGAAATTAATCTTATATGAAGAACAGCAGAACTCCGCCAAACCTTAATGTATTAATCTAACATTCCAATTTTTTTCCTTCTCCAATGCATTACTTCAAACCTATCTACAACTAAACCCACAAATATAAAAACAATAGATTTAACCCCAACAATTTTGAGAAATAAATTTAAAAAAACATAAGTTTGGACAATAATAGAGAGGTTAAGATACTTTAACGCGACGTCCATGACGTGAAATCTGACGTCATTTGGTTACACGTTGTTGACGTGGCGGACGTGATTTTAGAGAGGTTAAGATCGCACGTAAACAACGAGAGATTACGTGAGACCATTTTATCCACAAAAAACGTTGGCGATCAGGATTGGTTGTGCTGGTTTACCCCAAAGTGACGTCAGTGTCTAATGGCGGCTTCCACAATAAACATTTGCGTTTCGTGTGTAGGATTCTTATAAAAATCAGCCTTAAAATACAAATAAACAAAGAGTAGGAGGTTGATGAAATATGTAACGTGTACTTACATCGATACACGTTGATTTCGCCATTTTTTCCGTGTGCAGGATTTTTGTAATACGTCAGTCCTAGCAAGCTTTACGTCACGAAGAAAGCCAACATGGTGGCAGCGTGGGACGTGAAGGCTTCACGTTAACGCACACCAGGGTCGAATTTTCTGACGTCATTCTAACTCGTCACACGTGTCGTGGTCAACACATTAAGGCATCTTAACCTCTGTATTTTAAAACCATGATTTTTAAAAAGTTAATTTTGGCAGTAAGTGATTTGGAGAAAACAATAATTTAAATGTATGTAAAATTTTGAAAATTGTGTACATACAAAAGGAGATGATGCAATGTCCTTAATGGTTGTAGCTACTAAACACATGTAAGATTGGAACGATGTTTTCCGAATAATAGGTCAAGGTTGCTGATGGTCAAATGTCATAATCCAAATCACAGACGTTGAAATCCCAACGGTAACAGCTGATTTCATACAATAAAATAAAAACATAGTTTTCCAAAAACATAATGATAAAATTTGATGAAATTGATTAATTATGATGAACAGTCTGTGTTGTTGCAAAACATTAAATTTCTGTAATATATTTATTTAACATTTTCGAGCGGATCCCGAATGATGTGGGAGGGTGATAACCATAATGAAAAATAAAAAATAAAGCAAGAAGATAAAAAGGAAGTCATGTGATACAAACGCAAGTCACAAAATGCACCAATCACTATGAACATATGATGCTTTGGCCAGAGAATAATCTGATTTTTTAATAAAAAGAGCCTCTTTTTATTATTATTGATGAAAAATAGGAAAGAAAATTCCACAGCCTGGGATCGAACCAGGAACCTTCTGCTCACCGTGCACATGCATCAACCAATTGCGCCACCGTGGACATGGAAGCATTACGCTATCTACATATCCTTAGGGCTGGTTGGAGCAGTATCCAGTTCGCGGGCTGGGACTATCTTTCCTACCGGCGTATAATCGTTAAAGCTTAATAAATGAAAGGTCTTAAGAAGATTTTTTCACGCCAAACCTCAGATGTTGATATTGTCTGCCGGAAGCTGTGTCTGCCGAATCATGTGCATCAAGAGTTCTGCAGCTATCTGAAATTGACAAAAATTAATAAATTTAATCAAGGATTTATAATTATTATCTAATTGATAATAAAAATTATCCAATGATTGTATTATTAATAAAATAATTAAATTATAAAATAAAGAGTAAATCATTACTTCTTGACGCTATCGTTTTCTTACTAATGCTAGCTCTTTTGTGCTTAAAAATTTTAGGAACAGTACCTGCACCCGTTTTCAGTCGTTGTTTAACTAGAGAGAAACCAATTGACTCCAAAACGATGGGATCTTTTAAAAAACGCACCTTTGAGTATCGCTTGGGAACAAACCCAATGCGATTTATGTTTCTCAACTACTGTTTTTTTTAATAGTTCATCATTTGGAAAACTGAAAAGACTAATTTTCTCTCCTTTAGAAGATATACAGCTGAATGCACAACAGTATTCCATTTTTTAAGAATGCTGATATGCGATTTCAAATCTGATACAAACTTGAGTTTTATTTTCAACACTCATTTCTTCATTTAAAACCTACAAGGAATGTAAGATTTTTACATGAAGGCTTAGCCTGTGTTATCTCCCATTTCATGGAGGTGCTAGTTGCGATCGTGTGAAAAATTGACACGGGTGTGAGAAATCTATACGGGTGGAGAGCGAAATCATTACAATCAAGTAAATACATAAGAGAAAGTTATAAACACATTATTAACATATAACTGACGAATCTAATTGTTAATCATTCATAATAATGCATGTTAACAAACCCATAAACAATTGATTAAATATGTAAATATGAATTGATTTAAAGATATATATGTGCCCTTATATATAACTGTAACACACTGGGGGGAAATATAAACAAAAGTATAAGATGAGAGGCCAAGACCACAGTTCATGTATAAATTGCTCACATTTTAAATCTTGTAACTTTTACTTGAACATTGAAACCGACACACACATTAATCAGAGTAGAGTTAGACAACCCACATTCAGACTTTCCTGGGCACATCCCGAGTACAGATAAACGAAAAGAAAAAAATTTCTGAAGTTGGTTTTTTTTTTTTATTAATAATTTTTTTTCATGTTTTTAAAATCTTCAGAAAACTGATTATTTTACTGGTTTAATTTTCTTCTAGGCTTTGTCTTCTTGATCCTCATCAGCTGTTTCAGCAGTTGGAAACACAAGCCCATGATGCAGTTATAGACAGCAAAATGCATTTGCTACGGTTGTTGCCTGTTGGTACAACAAACAAATTACCAAGTATTCAGGCAGCTTCCCACTTTATCCAGTCATTATTAGATGATTATAGCAAACTCTGTCTAGCCTGTTCACAGTTAACACCGTTTCTCAAGCAGTTGGTAAGATCTAATTAGGTTACCTTAAGTGTTAATTTGTGTATTAATTATAAAATATCTGTTTGCAGCTGCCAGTTTTGTGTTGTATCTTTAAATACATGTAACAAGTTTTATTATTATCATTATTATTATTATTATTATTGTTTTGGGGAAGCTAAACTCTGTTCAAGTCCGGAAGCCAATCCCAGAGGCGGACCCAAAAGAGTCCGCAAATGCAAGGGAGGCAGTCCCAGAGGCGGACCCAAGGGACTCAAATGCAAGGGAGGGAAAGTTACGCACTCGTAGAGTTTGGGTGTAGGAATCCTTACTTTGTGACAGGTGTTTAGAATTGTGGCTTTTTGTAAGGTTTTGTATAAGTGTGGGTTTAAATTTAGTGTTGACAGGCTTTTGTGTAGCAAGTGTGGAATGCTGTCTGCTGAGGATTCAACTCTAAAAAAACACGTTCATTCAAAAATCACTTCAAGCACGGATTGTGCTTTAGCTTAACACGACATGCATAGCACGACTAGCACAGAATTTTTGAATGTAGTTAGTGTTTAAAAGAACCTTTAGTTATAATGCCCGGCACGAAAGAAAAAGGAAACTGGTGCATGTGTAAATGAATAAAACTCGTTTAACCAATCAGAAACGGAAAGGAATCAGGGCATTATTTACTACTGATACCAGGAATAAGCATACCTTATTTCCAGTCCGTTTCTGATTGGTTGAACGAGTTTTATTCATTTACACATGCGCCAGTTTCCTTTTCTTTCATGCCGGGCACTATAATAATGAAATTAGGAACATTTGCTGCAAAATTTCTGTAGCTTCTATTACAATGTATCACAATTTAAAAAAATTACTATTGTAGCAGCAGTAAACCAAGCAGAATCACAATAAATAATTGAGAAACTGGATGGTATCTGCCCCCCAAACAGGCAATAGCCCAAATATGGGGAAAAAAGAGAGAAATTTATAAAACACATTTGAATCAAAAGATCTCATTATCATATAGTATAAAGCTGTTGTTAAAAATATTAATAATTTTAGATCCAGCAAGGGTTTATAAGACAGTTAACATTCACAAGCATTATTGATAATCTACTGCAAGAATAATTCAGGGCTTGGACTTGTCCTGAATTTCCTGAAATTCCTGATTTTTATATTAATGTCCTGAAATGTCCTTAATTTACCCTTGGTGTCCTGAATTGTCCCGATATTTAAAAAAATTAACTATTTGTACTTCAACTTCTTTATTTAACATTTTAACAACACTTTAACAACAACTTATAATCGAAGTATGAAGAGAATCATTCGTTAACCAATGTGGAAGTCATCTTGAATGATTTAACACTGTATCTCGTTCATGACGAGATCCTAAGTCACATTCATCACATCCAAGGAATCGTTCGCCACTAGTATCATCATTCAGTGCGCATCTCTTCTGCGCATTCTCCCTCTCCTCTGCGTATGGAGCTAATTGTCCCCCTTCCTCCCCCTCCACCTTTCTTCACTCTTTACTCCTCCCACCCTCGCTCTCTTTATTTTCCCCCCCCCCCCCCCACCCCTGTGTTTCTAAACTTGAGATTTTGTTGAATTTCTCAAAACGTTCAATTTATCATTGTGAAAAAAAAAACGTTGGGTGGACATTATTTGGAACTCAACACAGAAACCAATTAAAAAATAAACTAAGGAATTAATTCATGTGTCTTCATGTTGAATTTACATAAAACAATGAATATAATTCATGTATATGAAAAAGTACAGACCAATTTTTTAAAAATGCATCATTTTGATATAAATTAGCAGTAGGTTTTTTCATTTTTAATTGGGCAATTAACGTTCATATTTGAAATGATTGACATTTGGGTCAAAAATAAAACTATATTTTAAATATAAAAAAATTAAACACATTTTATTTACCAAATGCTTACAAAGACATTTTTAGCACAAGATATATTTTATTTTTTTGTCAGTTGTAAAAATGCAAGCCTAATGATAATATAATTAAATTGAAGAATAAGATTTTGGAATGTTATACTTTGTGTAATAGGGGGAAAAATTTGGGAATTATTTTTATCAAGATTTTGTTGAAGTATAAGTATGATCAAACTCTGTATGAACAGCAAGGAATGGCGCTCTATGTGCTGGAGATAAATCAAATCCAGCTTGTGCTGGATTCTGAAGAGATGCTGTGATTTGATTTATCTCATTAACAGTAGATCTGTTGAAGTCTACTTCCCTGAGGATTATCTTTCTCTTGGTGGAAAAGAATTTTTCTGGGGAGAGATTTTTTGGTGTATGTTAATATTTTTCTTTTCTAAAAAAAAAAAAAAAATTTTTTTGTTCAGAATTGTAATAGCAGCATCTAGGTGATTGGCAAGCTTTCTGTATTCATCAGTGTTAAGCGAAAATGAATTTGCAGTCAATCCACCAAGCACATTAATCTTGTTAATGATATCTTGATTCTCTTTGAAAACATCTATTTGATTGTTGCTGACCAGGAATCCAAGTCCCTCTAATGCTCTCCTGCCACCCTTGCTCTTTACATCCCCTCTTCCCTACCCTTCTCTTTGCCACATTAACAGTAAATAAAATGACAGTAAAATTAAATGATTTATGGAATAGACTTTCAAAATTAGAAAAGAAAATTTCTGAATAAGACACAGGTTAACAAGTCTTTAATCATTACTAAAATTAGTTACATGTTGAATGTGGCCTCCACCATTTACTGAAAGCAGGTTACACCGGATTACTGTGTTTAATTTCGTATATGAATATTGCATAGAGCGCCATTCCATGCTGGTGGTGACCTTTTGAACTAATTTTTTTTTTGGTGGGTATGAACTTCCCATGCCCTCTTGTATAATATTACCAAGTATTATAGCTTTTGGTCCAGTAGTTTTTTTTTGTGGCCATGTCAAAATGGAACTTTAATTATAAAGATCCTGTATATTAAGATAATTAATTCTTGCAATAACACAAACAGAAAATCAATCGTTATTAAATCATACAAGTTAAAATTTCAAATGCACTAGCTGTAATCCATACATTTAAGATTTTTATCTCCGAATTCCTCACTATAAAAGCTTTGCTTTATTGCAAACTAAAAATTGTCCTGAAATTGGGGAGGTCGGAGCCTGGTGGGCTTTCACTGAAAGACAACAACTTTGAAGTTAAGCAACACCAGGCACGGCTAGTCACTGGATGGGCGACTCATCATCGACTCCCCCCGGCTGCTGTGACCATCATACAGCAGTCGTTAATCCAGGTCCATCCAGAGACCCAACTCGTCGGCCTCAGGCCATACAGGGTCTGGATGGACATATTGGATTCTAAATTAATTAAATAAAAAAAAAAAATTATTTTATATGTCCTGAAATTTTATTTTTCTCTGGTCCTGAAAAATATTTTATAATACTTTGACCCCTGATAATTGTTTTAACCCTATAGCAGCAAGCAATTCTGAAGAGTCAATTTAACCAGCAAAGATCTTTTTTAGAAGTTTACAAATAAAACATAGCAAAGTACTGTTCATCCTATGTTGAACGAATTTCTCTAGGCCGAGGGCGTTTGTATGTCATGGCTCTTCAGCTTACATTAGAATACTCTTTTTTTTCCCACTTAAAATCTGTCAAAGCCTGTGTTTGCTTACAAAAAAAAATATAACTATTCCGCAGAGAAAAATTCATCATGAAAAATTTGTTGCATGCAAATTACCAGGGCATGTTCCCAGCCAATGGCTTCTTTGGAAAGTACAATAAAAAAGGACAGGTTAAGCTACTTGAGACGAATTGTTGGAATCTTCAGGGTTGATGGAGACAATTCGTCGTAGATTGGCTGAAACAGGCTTTCAGGTAAGGTCACCTTTGCAAACACTGCCCTTAACACAGAACTTGTTTTACACTCTTGCAGATATACTTGATATAACAAATGAATCTAGCTTTTGTCTCGGCAATGATGCCCGCAGTGCTAGTTTAGAGGCAACATTGCATTTGGTTTGACCCCTCCACCATTTTAGAGCTTGACACAGATAGTCAACATGGAGTCATGATTTAAGATCCTATCAGCTAAACATCTAGCTACTTCAAATATGCTTAATAGGCAATTTGCCAGTATAGTGATGTGTCGATGGGGTGCTGCAGGTCATTGCGTTACCTACATGCAGAGCAAACCAAATGCTATTTTTAAAATCAATAACATGCTATCAAACGCAATAAACATCAAAATCTTTTATTCCTTGGCTAGCACAATCTCCATACCTTTTTCCAATTGATTTGTGGGATGTTGGAAGTCGAATTTAGCTATTGAACAATCACAAAATGAAGATTAACTCTGGTGAATATCACATTGACCAGAGTCCCAAGGCAGTATTGGAACACATTGAATCAGTGCCATACCACATTGAATGAATATTTCACTTAACATGGTGGCCTTATTACTTATTAAAACTCGTATATATCTTCACTCGCTGAACATGTATGGTTTTTGAAAATTAAAATTATTTTTTCAAAATGTATTTCTCAAATTGTGGAAGTTTTGACTCATTTCAAACATTTTTATGATGGTGCATTTTTTCTGTGGAATAACTTACTTCAGCATTTGAACTGGACTTTAAAGCTAAGAAAATTTATTATTATTATTATTATTATTATTATTATTATTATTATTATTATTATTATATTATGTTTTTTAACAACTTAAGAAAATGTAACTTGAGCAAAATTAAGAACACCATCTTAAAATAAATTTTTTTTCTTTTTTCTATTTAGGAGACTGAACATTTGAAAAAATTCAATTTAACATGGGAATTAGTAAATCGCCATTTATTTCAAAGTATTGTACATACTGATCCATTAATTCAAAAAAGTCTACCTGTTCTCATTTCTCAGATTCGGTAAGATCATGATTTTACAACAAAATTTAATAGCATTCCTTTGTTAATATACTTAAATTGGGCTCATGTGGGAAATTCCTACCATGCGTCAATAGTTTTGGTTTTGCATTGGAGAGAAAATTTCAATAACAATTTAAAAGATTAGCAAAATACCAGACTTATATATTAATAATGATTGTGAATATGTTGTTTATACAAGGTGAATACAAAAGTCTGAACCCCCCTTTTATTTTTTGAACCGAAGCAGATATGTCAATTTTGATGAATCCAATGAATAGGAAGTTGTGGGTGGCCTATCCCATTGTACACTTTTCATCATCCCAAATATGCAAATTAGGACACATTCAAAATTTATCTCAAAAGCCGTAAGGGATAGAGAAAAAACCCAATTGCAAACTTGTTCAGCATAAAAAACAAAACAAAAAAGAAAAATCATCCAAATCGGACCAACCAATCACCCACAATCACACGGTGAACTGTTTGTAGCTTACAAACAGTCACACTGCGCAAGGAAAACTGAATGTTGATATTTCCACCATGTAAAGCATGCAAATCAAAAAATTAACATAAATTACCGTACTCACATTCACTTTCATGCGGAAAAGCAAATAAAAGGCATGTTTCAGCACACAGAAGACAGAACAATTCCAGGATGGCAAGCTACACTGTTCCGGAAATGGTCAACATGATCTTCTGTTTCGGAGAGGCAAGGAGAAACCTAACGAACGCCATCCATCTCGTCAAACAATGCGTCACATTATTCAAAGATTCGAGGCTACAGGGAATGTTAATGCAGAACGAGGAAGACCAAGGGCACAAGGCGACAAGGATACAACAACGCTAGTTCTGGCTGCAGTTGCTGCAAATCCCCACACAAGCAGCAGAGCAATTGCTGCAGATGTTGGGTGCCATCAGAGAACTGTTCTCAACATTCTACACGCACATCATTTTCACCCATACCATATTCATTGTCACCAGGAGTTACTGCCATTGGATTATGTTGCTAGGGCCGCCTTCTGCAACTGGTTACTTACCTGCCTGAATGGCAATCCAAACTTCATTCATGAGGTGTTGTGGACAGATGAAGCCCAGTTCACCAGGGATGGAGTTATCAACAGGCACAACCATCATCATTGGGCAGACGAAAACCCACAATGTCTGCGAGAAGCAACTCATCAAGTGAACTGGAGAAGCAATGTGTGGTGTGGATTGTACAATGACACTATGGTTGAACCGTATTTTTACGATGGAACACTGACTGCAGAACGCTACCGGGCTGAAATTCTCAACGTGGTAGTCACAGACTTCATTGACAATTTGCTATTGGCCTCGTATCAGTGCACGTGGTTTCAGCATGATGGAGCTCCTCCACATTATGGGTTGGTCGTTTGCGAGGGTCTAAGTGAGATGTTTGGACAACAATGGATTGGCCGAGGAGGACCAGTTCGTTGACCACCCCGCTCCCGTGATTTTACACCACTTGACTTTTTCTTGTGGGGATACCTGAAGGACAAGGTTTATGCTACACAGCCCGCCTCACTGGAGGATCTGGTTCAACGAATCCAGGAAGCATGCCGAGGAGTGACACCAGCCATGTTTTGGCGTCAGTTAGGTTCCGTGCCCAATTGTGTTATGTGCCCACGGTCGTCACATCGAGCATTTTGTTAATTAACTTTTTTTTTAAACTGTTTGAAGTAACTTGTTTGTGCAGTGTGACTGTTTGTAAGCTACAAACAGTTCACCACGTGATTGTGGGTGATCGGTTGGTCCGATTTGGATGATTTTTTTTTTGTTTTTTTTTATGCTGAACAAGTTTGCAATTGGGTTTTTTTTTCTCTATCCCTTACGGTTTTTGAGATTAGTTTTGTTTTAGTTTTGAATGTGTCCTAATTTGTATATTTGGGATGATGAAAAGTGCACCATGGGATAGGCCAACCACAACTTCCTATTCATTGGATTCATCAAAATTGACATACCTGCTTCGGTTCAAAAAATAAAAGGGGGTTTCAGACTTTTGTATTCACCCTGTATATTTATTATTTTACTTATTAACGTATTTCTTGAATTAAACGTTATTTAAATAAAAAGTAATCAGCAGTGTCGGATGAATTTTCAAATGAAGTATTAAAAAATAAAGGTCGAATGTAGAACATAATCTATTTATTGAAAAAAAAATAATAATAAAAAATAAGAAGTAAAAAACACACATGGGATTCGAATCACACCTTTCTCACATGTTCCAAATACGACGATTCCTCTTCCTGTTTGGCATATGCAAAACAGGAAAAGTACATTTAAGAATAAATAGGTAAACCTACGTTTTTTCTAGGAAAAGACTTTAAATAAAAGAAAATAGACAAACGTCGATATCTCACACACGATCAAAACTAGATGTAATGTTTATAGGACATGTTTTGTTCCATTTGAACCATACAATGTTCCTAAACAATTATGCTGGAGAAGTTTGAGTCACTCTGTATATACCGTAAGGGTGGAATCAATCCCTAAATGGCCTTTTCTGTATGTGCATTCTTTTTTGGTCAGATCAACCAAAAATAAATTTTTCCATTTTTCCATTTCCAGCAAATGAACTTCAGGCTGATGAAGTTCAAATGAAACTAGCGTATAATATACATCACCATACATTAATATACAGTATATACAACGTACAGTTCATTATACAGTACAGTAATTGACTTTTTATTTTAATTTTCCGTCGCCAAAGGCCAATACGAAAATAACTTCAAAACTGCGTCCTTCTTATAATTTTCCTACTTAAATTTTATTAAATTAATATCTATTCATTATTGTTAACAGTAATCACTTACTAAAAATCTTTGGATATTAGTAAATATCACTAAATAAAATAAGGAAACTAACTTCATGGAGATTTAAACTGGCTCACTTCACATGCCGCCATTTTGAATAAATTAATGAACACTGTCATTCTCCCCTTAATTTTCCCACTTAAATTTTATTAGATTATTATACATTTTTTATTGTTAACAGTAGTCACTATAAAAAATGTTGGATATTTATAATATCAGTAAATAAAATAAAGAAACTAAGTTAGAAACACAGCTCACTTTATATGCCGCCATTTTGAATAAATTAACGAACATCTAAAAGGAAGGCCTGTGCCCTGAAAATTTATACATTATTACATCATCATAAGAAGGCATTGTTAATCCTATTTCTACCAATAATAAGCCCTAAATTATGACTACCTATGGTCATAAATTTTTAGTGCATAGGCTTTCTTTCTAGGAAGTGTTGTCAGAGAATATCAATAAGCCATTCTCCCTCTTCCCTGCAATGGAACTTTATAAACGTTTTTCACTTTTCTGTAAAGAACTCATGATGTTTTCCACTTTTTATGACCTTAAAAGCAGTGACTGGTAATAGCAATAGTAAAATGAAGAGGTTTTTTTTTTTCCCCTTTCTTTTTTCTTTTTCTGTACATTCTTGCCTATTTTATTTCTCGCAACAAGTCAAAAATGGGGACCGCATTGTACAAGAGGATAAAATTTTTACTGTTTTTTTGGGCTCTAAAAGTGGAATCGCATTATAGTAGAATAAATACGGTAGCACTTATGCTAAGGACTTGCTTCTTAGTATCACAGAGTGCGCACCGTGCACCTAGGGTGTTACTTTAGTTTTGGAAAACTATCAGATGATATGTTATATGCTACAGTATTTTGCGTAGTATGTGTGCTGTACTCAGCACTACTGTCTTCTGCATTTGTAGGAGATTATGCTTCCCAGGAACTTAGTTTATGAAGTTTGAAGTACTATTAGAGATGAGTCCTGTTCCTTCAAAGATGATGGGAATCACTTTAGTTCTAAGGTTCCACATTCTCTGTATTTCAATTTGTAAATCCCTATGCTTCAGTTGTTTTTCCGCTTCTTTTTGTGTTATATTGTAATCAGATGGAATGGCTACATCTATAAGAAGGCATTGTTTCTTCTTTTTATCTCTATCAGGTCTGGATTATTTGCTGTTATCTTCCTGTCTGTTTGAGTCTGAGTATCCCATATAATTGTGACTTCTGGTGTGTCAACTACAGGGTTCAGATCGTGTTGGTACCAATTTTCATCGACATGTATGTTATAGTATTTACAGATATTCCAATGGAGTCGTTTTGCCACTGCATAGTGACGTTCCAGATATGCTTTTTTTGCCAATATAGGGCAGCCCGTTACAATATGGTGGATGGTTTTACTGAAAGACCGGCAAAGTCTGCATTATTATTATTATTGTTTGGGGAAGCCAAACTCTGATCAAGTCTGGAAGCCAATCCCAGAGGCGGACCCAAAAGAGTGCCAAGCTCAAGGGACTCAAATGCAAGGAAGGGGGAGTTACGCACTCGTGGGAGTATTAATGTTTGGGTGTAGGAATATCCTTACTATGTGACAGGTGTTTAGAATTGTGCTTTCTGTAAGGTTTTGTATAAGTGTGGGTTTAAATTTAGTGTTGACAGTTTTTGTGTAGCGAGTCTGGAATAACCCCAGTGGCAGAAAGAACGATAGGAACAATGTGCAAGATCCGTATATTTAGTGATTTTGTCCATGTATGTCTTTTGTCTTATGTTCCGGGGGGGGGGGGGGGAAGCACCTCGTAGCCCAGACCCTGTAGCACGGTTGTTTGTGTAACGTGCGGATGCATGTTGTCATGCAGCAGAAGGATGCCTTTGCGATGCACAAGTGCAGGTTGTTGCTGACACAGTTTTGTGTGCATACGATGCAGTTCACGACAGTAGGTCGCAGCGGTGATCATCTCCCCCTGCTGCAGGAAGCTGTAACGCACTACACCACAGATGTTCCACCAAACTGTAAACATGAGCTTCCTGGGGTGCAATGGGGGTTTAGGAAATTGTCGTATAGGAGGCACTTCTCGTCGCAGGTGACAATGCGATCAAGAATCCCCGCTTCTTCGTGGCACAAAAGTAATTCCGTATACAGCTCCAACCGACGCTCTTTTTGGTTTTCCGCAAGTTCATGTGGGACCCATTCGTCCTGCTTTTTCACCTTGCCGATGGTCCTAAGGTGTCTACTGACAGTCGATGCTGATACAGCATGATCCCCTGCAAGGTCCCGAACAGTTAGTTTTTGACGGGTCCTCTTCCACAGATCACTTCATATCAGCATCATTCAACACTTTTTGCGGTCTGCCGTGTGGCTTATTTGCCAGGTCCGTCGCTCCTGCCTGGAATTTTCAGAACCAAAGTTGGACAGTATGTTTGTTTATGGTGCCTACACCGAATACCTTATTGATGTTTCGAGAGGCGTTGGATGCAGTGTGATTCAACCTGAACTCGTAATGCATTATCACACGTAATTCGTATGAAGTCATGACTATCTTCGCTTGGGTTCAAACACTATTAAATATCGCAGACATAAAAATTTCAGGCAGCTGGTCGTTGATAGGTTTATCTCTGGGAATGTACCACTTTGTTATGGGCACTTGCTACTAAACGTTCGAAACCGTGCTGAAGCTCAGAACCCGCCTCGAAATCTGACATTTGATATGCAACGACCTGATACTTATAAAAAATTAGAAATACAAAAAGTTACAGATTTGATAGAATATTTGATTATTCTAGAAACTTTTTTTCAAAAAAATATTTAGTTCATAGAGAAACTCAATATTGTTTAAGAAGACAATACAATTAAGTAGTACCAAAACTCTTTAACTTATATGGTGCAAGAGAAAAAGAATATTATATCCCAACATGGATATTAAGTTTAATAACATATAGAGTATTAAAAAATTGTTTATTAATTTGGAAAAATTATTTGTGATATCAATTAACATTAAAATTATTATTATTATTATAATTATTGTTGTTATTTGCGAACTTTATTTGTATTGTGCATAAAGTTGAATTATTTTTTGTATATTAGGTTTTATTTGTTATGAAACTTTTTGCCTATGATTTCATTCGGTCTTTATAGTAGGCTTTGGGATTTGGGATATACATATGAATTGTTGAATTGTATAGAATTTTAAATAAAATAAAAATAAAATAAAAGAGAAGAAAGTAATTCTTAAACTTTAATTACCTAAAATAACTCTTAGAATGTTTTTTCTAAGTTTTATTGTGTAAATGGAGAGACCAGTAAAAATTATTTTTTATTTATTGATTTTGGCCCTTTCTTTTTATAGTACCGCTGGGGTATCTCAGGAAGGAAATTCTTCTTCTGAAAGCACAATCTCTTTATATCATCGGTATCAACAGTTTAGTGAAGAAATGACAGCTATTTCTGCTATGTGGAGGAGAGAAGCAGAACAATATATTCAGGAATATAATGCTGAACAGGTAAAATTGCTGTTATCTCTATTGTCCATCATTAATTAATGAATTATTCTAGTCCATCAGACTCTGCATAAGGTGTTTCAAAAGTTTAAAGAAACATGTTTTTGTTGAAAAAAAAAAAAAACTATTGAAGGTACATACAAATGCTTTAATTACTAGGTGTTCAAAGCACTTAAAAGAAACTCCTGAAAATATTATTCACGAAAACATAATAGAAATAAAAATATTCAACAAAATGGAATTTTGCGTGTCTGAAAAGTTTAAAGAACTACCCTCAGATGGTGAATGGAGACATCCAATATGTAAATTTGAGTGACAGGGTATTAATCTGTTGCACAGTTAGTTATTTTTTTCAAAGAAAGCTTTTCTTCCACTCACAATTGACCTACGTCAATGCTTCGCCAATCTCAATTCACAACCGATGAAGTGGCTGAAATCTGGCGATTGAAAGCCAACGGAATATCTGTTGCTGATATTGTCACAATTACTGGAAGATCCACAGCAGGAGTTTATAATGTCTTGAAGAGGAGTTCATCATTCCACCAAAAATCATGATCTAGTCGTCCCAAAGTTACCTCAACTCGCGATTACAGATGCATTATATGACTGGCAGCCACACAAAATCTTTCTATTCGCCAGATACATAACGTGACTGGGTTAAACATATCAAAAGTCACTGTACACAGGCAGACCTGCCAACTTTTACGCATCGTGCGTAAAATTTATGCATTTTCGGAATATTTTATGCCTTTACTGAAGGCTCCATTTATTTTACGCATTTCGCGCAAATTTTAAACATCTGTGATTTTAGTTTATTTTTTATTTATTTTTTTCCTTTAACTTTCGGAGCTGTAATCAGCCACGTGATTGAAAATTAATGCTAACATCGCCCAATCAGATGCGCTGTTCTTTTCCGCTGCCTAAACGGAGAGAACTAGGCCTAATTCAGTCGCTTCGTTGATGATCCTAAACGATGTCTCTTACCAAGCCTAAATATTTTCAGACCTTCAGAAAAAGCTACTCTGAAGAATTTCCGTGTATTACAGAATCAAGAAATGGTCAGAAATTCGCATTTTGTATACCATGCCGTTGTGACTTTAACATTTCCCATGCCGGGCGCCATGACATCTCGTGCCATGTTAATGGGCCAAAGCATGTGGCTAATGCAAGACTCACCAAAGAGAACGTTAAACTGAATACTTTTTTCAACAAAGATTCAAAATCTGAAGTTACTAAAGCTGAACCTTTATTCACCTCTTTTCTGATCGTACATAATATCCCCTTAAGTGCGGCCGATCACGCAGGGCCATTGTTTAGAAAAATGTTCCCCAAATGTGACGTGGCAAAGAATTACGGTGCAGCAAGAACAAAAACTACTGCAATTATAAATGAACTAGCGATTGACAAAATTTCAGAAATCGTAGCTTTGTTAAAAGTTGGGCCTATTTCAACTTCATGTGATGGCAGCAAAGATGCGGATTTAAAACTGTATCCAGTAGTTGTCAATTTCTTTTTCCCATTGGAGAAAAAAAATCAAGAGCTGCTTATTATCTGTGCCGAATTTGGCAGGTGATTCTACTGGAGAAAATATTGGTGCTCTCATATTAAATGAGTTTGAGAGATTTGGAATCGCTTTTGAAAATTGCATAGCTTTTGGAGCTGACAATGCTTCTGTCATGTTAGGGAAATAAAAAGGGTGTTGTCTCATACTTAAAGCAAAAGCAAGAAAATTTATTGGCTATTGGGTGCTCTTGCCACCTAATTAATTTGGCTTCTGAGAAAGCTGCTGCAACATTACCACTCACAGTAGATGAGATTATTATTGATATTTATTATTATTTAAAAAGAAGTTCAAAGAGGAAAGACTGTCTTCGCAAATTTCAAGAGCTGTGTGATAAAGACGCTCAAAAGATATTGAAACATGTATTAACGCGATGGTTATCCCTGGGCATTAGTCTAAAATGATTATTAAATCAGTGGGAGCCACTACTTAAATATTTTCATGATGTAATTAAAAATAATAAATCATCCATATCAGAAAGCTTGTCTACTTATGAAATACCAAAGCTGTCTAAAGATGTGTTCAAAAATGCTAAAAGAAAACCTGTAAATTTATCTAAACCTCCTGAAGCTAAGAGACAAAAGACTGAGTTTGTAAGTAAACGTTCAGTTAACTCTGTTTTGTCTAGAGAAGAGAAGATTTTTATGTTTTTGTCATCTTCTATGAATAAGGCTTTCTGCAATTTTCTTGTTAATGCTATTGAACTTTTTGATAAAGCAAATGTTTTATTGCAGTCCAGAGAACCACAGATTCACAGGCTAAAGGAAAATATGTGCACTCTTTTGAAAGAACTTCTGATATGGTTTGTTAAACCATCAGAAATGAAACGCAGGTCATTATTTGAAGTAGATTATCATTCTTCATCGAATCATAAAGATTTTTGTGATATTGTTATAGGAAGCAGTGCACAAGCAACTCTGTCAACATTGAAATCAGACGAATGAAGTACCTTCTTTTCATCTGTCATTAAGTACTATATCACAGCATGTGACTATATTGTTAAGAAATTTCCTGTAAAGAGTGATTTACTTAATCATTTACAAGTGTTAGACATTGCCAAAATTGAAAACTCTTCTTTCAACAGTGTTGAGTATCTCATTAAATTATTCCCATTTCTTCTGGAAATTAGAGAAAACGAGAGAAAGGAGGATGCATTAGATAAGCTGCATAACCAGTTCTTATCACTACCAGTGGAAGACTTTGATTAGTTTATTCAAAAAAATAATAGAATCGATTCATTGTGGGTTGATATAAGTTCAATTAAAGGAGTTGATAACTGTCCAAAGTATGACAGAATATCAAGATTTATGCTTTCGCTATTGGTAATACCGCACAGTAATGCTGAATGCGAAAGGATATTCAGTATGGTAAGGAAGAATAGAAATGAATACCGATCGTCCATGTGCCATAAAACATTAGAAAACTTGATTATTATGAAATCCCTGACTTCAGGTAGTTGCTATGAACAAACTTTTACCGACAATTTCGTAAAAAAAGCAAAACTAGCATCTGTTAATGTCCTTAAAGCAGGAAAATAGTGCTGTTTATTGTATTACAAGAAATTGTATTACAAGAATCAGTGTTATTAATATAATATAATGTGTTATAATAACTTATATCTTAAATATATAAACAAAAACAAATATAAATAAATAAATTTATATATATAAATAAGTAAAGGTTGTCTGAGAATCCTACCTTGCTTCATCTAAAAATTTTACTGAAATGCATTTTAAAAGTTGGCAGGTCTGCACAGGCGAATAATTGCGAGTGGGCAAGTTGTCTACAAAAAAATGAAGAAACCACCTCTGACTGCCAAGCACATTCAAGACAGGCTACATTGAGCACAAGAAAGACGAATGGATGTTTGTGTTGTTCAGTGATGAAAAGAAATGGAATTTGGATGGTCCTGATTGGTGGGCATCATACTGGCCTGACCTACGACAGGAACCGAAGACCTTTTACTCAAGACAGCAAGGTGGTTCTGTCATGGTTTGGGACGGCTTTGCATTCAACGGTACCACCAATTTGGCTTTCATTAGTGGAAGAGAAAATTCGCTGACATACCAAGAAACCCTTATATAGTATTTGTTGCTCGTCTGTGATCATTTGTGTGGCCAGGAATTTGTGTTCCAGCAGGATAACGACAGCATCCATACTTCACGATCAACAATGGAGTGGTTCAGAAAGCAAACCATTCACGTTATGACATGGCTCCCAAGAAGCCCAGAATGATACTTCGTGCAGCTGTCTCGAACCCCATAGATTTTCTATGGGGAATCATGTCTCGTGCTGTTTATGCCGGTGGACGTCAATTTTCTTCGACTGATGAATTGAAAAGAGCAATTGAAGATGCATGGTATAATGTAAGACCAGAAACATTGTTCAACCTCATAATGTCAATGCCGAACAGATTATTTGAAACAATCAAGACAAATGGTGGTTCAATTTAAGCCATTGTACAGGGTGCGGCAGGTATTCGAGAATAAAACGACGTCCGCAGGTAAAAGGAGAAGACACTTAAGATACCACAGAGCCTTTAATATAATTTACATTTTTGTACAAAGGACTACAAAATACACATTGTTATTCAATAAAACTATCGTCCGCCGCAATGACAGCCTCCACATGCTGTCGGAACCGCTGGCCGGCAGCAGTGAGGTGGGTTTTCTGTATTTCTGCCATTGCCTCCACAATAGCTGGCCGGAGAGCTTCAACGGTGTTGTGTAGATGCTTGTTGGGCCCCCTGTCAATGATTCCCCAGATGTAATAGTCCAAAGGATTGAGATGGGGGGGGGGGGGGGGGGGGCACATGTTGGGAGGGAGTGGTAGTGAAGATTCGTGGTCATCCATGCTCGGGTGCTGTGGGCCTTATGACTTGTTGACTTGTACCACACGTCGAATAGTCACCTCATTAATCTGCAACTCCCTCCCGAGTGCCCTTATGGAATTCCCAGGCTGCTCATCGATTGCAGCTTGGACAGAATGGATGAATTCCAGCGTCCTGATACGGTTCGAGCGCCGACAATGTTGTTTCCTCTATAAAACGGTTGGCACATCACTACTGGCAGCGTCCAGTTCTCCCTGAACTTTGAACACGAACGAACGGGCGACTTTCAGGAATGCAGCAATCGCTGAGTCGGAGTTTCCTGCAGCCAAGGAGACAATGACAGCATTTCGTTTCATTTGGTGGGTTATCTTTAGATCCACCATGTTTATCTGCCTCGTTTCGGAATTGTTAAATAGTATGACGTATTGACTATTACATCATACTCATATGTTCCCAAATACCTGCCGCACCCTGTATAATTCATGCAGTGTTTTTTAAGTCTTTCTTTAAACTTTTGAGACACGCAAAATTCCATTTTGTTGAATATTTTTATTTCTATTATGTTTTCGTGAATAATATTTTCAGGAGTTTCTTTTAGGTGCTTTGTACAGCTAGTAATTAAAGCATTTGTAAGTACCTTCAATAGTCTTTTTTTTCTTTTGAACAAAAGCATGTTTCTTTAAATTTTTGAGATGCACCTTATACAAGAAAAACCTTATACAAGAGTCAAATCTTCTAGAAAAAAATTAGACCAGGTTTTCAACTTAAACGACATGTATTATAACTTAATGTAGGGAAGGGGATTTCAGTTTTAGTTTTGACTTAAGTGGGATTTCAACTGATGGAGTTCGACTTAAGGCAGGTAATACTGTATTAGGTAAAGTCATCTCGGAACTTTAAAGATGAGCAATTGTATCTCAGTAAATGACATCCACTTAATAAAGGTTGATGCATTTGCAAGCCTGATATATATGAATTTATTTTTAATATATGATATATATGAAAAATAAGATATAGCCAGCATTATTAATATTCTGAATAGTCCAACATAACTTAATAATGATCTTAAATTGCAATAAAAATAAAATAACATAAAAAATGCATGAAAAAAAAATATCTTACAAATTTCAAACCTTTTGCTGCATACTGTCTTTGCATAAAAATGGCTGCAGCCACAGAGTGTCCACATTATCTATCTAGAACTTTCAGTTACTCAATTTCTTATCTATTAACCATATGAATAAGATGAAACCAGAATTTAATTAAAGTAATAAAGAAAAAATAAATGAAAAATTGAATGTAGGCCATTAACGTAGGAAAATATCAAGATTTTTACCTGATTTACGTGTTCGTGCTCCTCTCTCAGCGTCTCAATATCTCCAGATTGTTATTGGGTGGGAGGGCAATCAGTGTTAGGTCGGCGTTCTTAAGAGTACTCATTGCCTACGGTGTAGGGTTCATGGTGATGTGAGCCTAAGTGTCTATTCTTTTCTCATAATGAATATGAATAGGCTAATAATACTGTTTTATTATCATCGCTAAAATAATTTAAAAATTCCATAATTTACTATGTATAGCCCGTAGCATCATATAGTTCGCACTAGTTAAATCCTTCCTTGTCAAAAAATTAACTCCTTGTAGCCTGCACTTTATCTGCATTCTTAACGTTCACTGAATCCTCAAATTGTCTTGCTGATAGTTTGGAATAAATTCAAGACTAGCAAAAGTACAGTAATAAATTTAAATCCTTGCATTTATTTCAGCAAATAAGAAAATATGTACATTTAGGAATAACAATTTATAGCAGTCTTCTTAACAATTAAGAAAAAACCGTCAAAGTCAGAATAAAATAATGTTAACAATTCCTCCTTATATAGGCCTTGGAGAGAGGAAGTGCTGAAAGATTCAGTTTCACCTTTACTTTAATCATATCTCAGATTTCACAGAAGGCTTAATGAAAATTAACGATTTTAAAAAAAGAGAATGGCAAATAGCCTTCAACGACAGTAACCTGCACTCGTATTTTTTTAAACCTTTTTTCAAATAGCCTGCGAGCTATACACAATAAATTATGGTACTAAGAATATCTTCATGGAGTTCTCTCTGTGGCTTATGTAAATAACTAAATAAAAGGGCCTAGCAGCACCCATCTTGAAGTGTGGACCCACTGTCCTGACACTTGGAATCACTGGTCCTTCTAGGATCGTCCTGAGCTCTCTAGCTCTTCCCAGTTCAAGCACACTGAAATAACAACCTTTTAATAATTTGTATTTGCATTTTATCTTACTATGTAGGAGCATGGGCTTGTGCAGGGGTTCCCTATAACATGGATATTATTTCAAGGATTCCCCAAGGACAAAAAAGGTTGAGAAATATTGCTTTAAGAGTCTAATTAAAAGAAATTTACATATTAGAGATTGAGCTATATATTTATTGAATATTATGTAACTAATTTCTTTTGTTATTATAATCATGTTTATTAACTATACGTATATTTTTTTGCAATTTTGAACTGGTTCATGCAAATTGGTTGCAAGATCAAATTAAAGAGGCATCATGTATATTTGTTTGGTGTATAACTGTTCTTTAAATTGATAAGTTATATTTATTAATAACTCTATTGAATAAAATACTTGAACATGTTGAACCATTTTATTTATGGTTTTTGTCTTTCAGTGTATGTGCCTGAGGCTCTCTTCTGTCATAATGATTTTAACTGCATTATGCCTCGCCATTTTTTGAAGGAAAAAGTTATTTATGTTGTAACTCGGGGAAACTTTTTTTTTTGTGAATTAATAAAAGATCCTTTTGGTCTGAAATTTTTTTTAATAAATCTGAGATGTTTGTTCGTTTATAGCATTTATTTAGTTTCCATATTATATATTTCAATATTTTTTGAAAAATTACTACAAATCATTAAATACTTTCACAGAAATGAAATGTGCAATTTCAAAATTTTTTCTGAATTTATACATGAAGATTAACGATAAATGAAAATAGTCATATTTTAGGCAGTTTTATTCATGATAGAAGGTGAAGAAATTTTTTAAATAAGTTTGTAAATAATTTTTCTATGAATTTTCATTTGAATTTGTCAATTGTAATTTGAGCTATTTAACGTAAATACGTCATTTGATACTGTTTGCGTGCGCAACCCTCGTGACTCGTCCCCCTATTATGCCTGATGGTGCAAATTCAATTTTCCTTTGTTTTCTGCAAAATGGCTGATGACATCATGCTGTGGTGCAGCCAAAAGTGACGCAGCAACGAGGGGGGGGGGGGGTATGATGCAAGGGCTCGGTTTTTTATTAAAATATTATAATAATTTCTATTTCACTTTAAAAATAATTACCACATCAAAAGCAGCAGTATCTTCTGCTTTGGTTTGAATAGCTTTTATTTCGTTCCGTACTGCGGTATTGTGTTATGGGCATTTCAATGGCGCGAAATATGAAAATTTGCTTTCCTTGTAACTACAGTGTTCTAAGTAACTCTAAATATCATTTTTTATTTATACTCTGATAAGCATTTTTCCTACTGCTAGAAAATAGATGTACGGGTTGAAATATACATGCCGTATGAGATAATTACCTTCATAAGATAAACGTTGCTATTCAAGTAGCAATGCTCTTCTTTATGAGAGCAGCAAGTTATAAATGTTATTTTATTAAATTTATAATAGTTGCATGTGCCTAATATCAAACTGATAATTTAAAGGAGGGTTTCTATATTTAAAAAATTGGCAACATAATGTCAAAATTTTTAACGTTATTGTGTTTTAAATTACAAGCTGTGCGTAGCCCACGTTAATTCTCATAGAAATGTTAAAATTGCCTTCTGCCGGTTCAATACATTTAAGGAGTTTGTGACTGACCTTGTATATAAAATTTGAATACAAATTAAGATACATTTTTTTTGATTAATAATATAGTGATAGAAATCATTTCGTTTTTCTTCATTTCATATTTCTATTACAGTTTGCACTGAAAGCAAAGCAGCGTATGCTTCAAGAAGACTGGGAGTTTTTCAGAATGCAGAGGAAGTTGTTGGAACAACAACTTCAGAAAGATGGCGTTTCAATTCCCAGGTATATACCAAATTAATTTTCATTGGAAATGGGGGGGGGGGGCCCAAACGCTGTTAACATTTTTTTATATCACCCTTTATATTTTCTTCTTTTAATTTTTTTTTAATAACTCAAGTGAATGTAGTTCAGGCTTTAAAGAAACAATGCAGCAGATGCTAAGTGGCACAAGAACATTGGCTGAAGATTGCCATTGTCCTCATTGCAATAGGAATCAGTGAGTAAAGAATTTTTCTTGTTTAAAATTTTATTAGGGTATGACTTTTTATAAGCTCTCCTCACATATTTTTAACAATTTGTAGATGCCCTTGTGATGAATGCAGCATTTCCCATATTTTGACATGTGGGATCATAACTCCACCAGATACACCTGTTCCTTCTGAAGATTTGATTCTTGCTCCAAGTCCGCAATGTCACAACGCTGCCCAGTTTATTCATCCATCTATTTCTGCTATGGTAGCCAACTCGGACAAGATAATGGAGAGCTCTCAGTATGTATAAATTTTAATTGAAAATTTTTCTTGAATTGGAAAGTAATTTAGACAACAATTTAATAGCTTTTAATGTATGACTCTAGCAGTTAACTATTCCAGTTAAATTTTAACTGTTTAAGGGAACTGATTTGTTTCTGTCAAAAATAAATGTTTGATTAATGCCATACATTTGGCAATGTGTAATCTCTGTAGTGTGGTTTTTATTTTTAAGTTAGGCATTCCATAAAACAAAGCAGTCTTTAGTCGTATATATCCGGATTCTGGGTCACATGGTTTCCGTCCCTAAATTGCAAATCAATGAATTTTTCATGATTCAAATCAAAAAATTTGAACAGAATTTTTCTTTTTTCTTTTTTTAATTAAAAGTGGAGAAAATAAATCGATATCCATCACTGCACCATATAATCAACTGCTGACTGATGTATTAGATATTTACACTTGTATTCACTCATAACGAGATTTAAGGAGCCGTGTATTTATCTCATTATATCCGAATTTTAAAAAATTAACAAAATATTGTATAGATAATGAATTTATTAACGTATACTTTATGTACAGTGATGCCGCTAGGCAAAATCAGCGTGGCGCAGCACCCCTTGCCCTGCCACGCTGCCCCTCGTCCCCGCCACGCTGCCCCTCGTCCCCGCCAC